>JANPWX010000076.1:1716594-1961294 GCA_024734555.1 Trochalopteron elliotii
ATTTCTTCCACAGGATTATGCTTCTAGCAGTACTGGTAACATACCCAAAGATAATTTTTTTTCTTATTAGTAGCATCTTTGGGGAACATTAATCTCTGAATAATTGAGAAACACTGGCTAAGATGTTAGCTTTATATGACACATTAGTAGCTGTCATTTAAATTGATAGTTAAAGCTGTAATTGAGAGTAACGCCAGAAGGTAACTACTCTGTCATTGAATTTTTACTGCTTTATTAAATTACTGACCTGATGCAACTCTGCACCTGGCTGAAGCGTATCACCACAATATACTGGAGTCTTTTTACCACATAAGGGCAAAACCTGTGATTTTATTCCTTTCTATCATAAAGCTTCATGTTCTGTTTTGTTTTGTTGCCAAATTTTGGATGGTCATATAGATGGATATTCTTTCTTTCAGTCTGTCTAGCTATCTGTCATGTCTGCACAATTTTTTCCATTACCTTCAATGCAGGACTCTCAATTGCTTAGGCCTCATAAAGAATCAATAACCATTCCTTACAAATGGCAGCAAATAGATAATATTCTGTAAGACTGTCCTGCCATATTGTGACACATTGCTTGGTGCTTTAAATTTTTTTTCAGTATTGCAGAAACAAGTAGATAGATTTGAACTATTTGAAAGAACTGTTACACTCTCCTAAATGTTAAGCAAAATGGAGTAAAAGACACTTAGACATTAAATTCTGCATTAAAAGTTACCATTCTGGAGAAGCTCATTATGTTTGCCCTTTTCTCTGTCTGTGGACATAGTATAATTTTTAAACCTGCTATTGGTGCTGTTATGTTTGTAGAGACATTTATAGTGAGCTTTCTGTCAAAATTTAGTGTTTGACCACTGTGAATGCTGACATTTTTATGCTTCCACTAAAACACTCAGGTTGACTTCAAACATGCATTTTATAAACAGAAGCAGCAGTTCCCTCTATCCCATCAGGATGCCAAGATGCTGAGAAGAGATGCAATTCAGGGTCCCTGTCCTCTGCTACTTTTCTGGAAAAACATTTAAACAGTAGGGTGGGTTAGTGTGCTCCTAGCTATTCCTAATGATTTAGTGAATATTCTGGGGAGAGTGTCATAATGTTCCTTTGTCTATCTGCTGCACAGAGATGTTGGTCTCTGTTCAAATTTTCTATTTAGTTTAATGTTCTCAGCATGCTAACTCACACTTCGGAGTTGTGGGCAATGTCTAGAACATATTAAAAACACATCTACGTATTTTAAAGAAAGATATTGTATCTGCGGTTCTTTTAATATGAAATCAACCTTGACAGTTTGCATTTTATGTCTGACAGCCTGGATTTTAATCACAAGGCCTACTAGCTGCTCTAAAATTAACCCAAGTAATGCAAAGGGAATATGTTAATTAAAGTGAAAGAATTGTTGGTTTAGCTGTCATTAATATGTAGAATTATTTTCTGTTATAGAATTTATGCATGGACTCTAATGCGTTACATGTTGGATCTGCAAAAGTTCGAGTAACTTGGATACAAGCTGCATTTCTCTATTTTGAATGATTCTCTCAGCTTTCCAAAATCTTTTTGGCAAAAGAATATACATACTGTGTTAACACAGCTCAGGCCTTGTGACTTCAAGACATGACAGCAGCTTGCATTTATTACTAGCTGTACACTGACCATTTTCTCCTGAATGTTACTTCCATAGTAGGCAGACATAGAGAAAATCTATCTTGCACAATTTAATGGAACATGACAGTAGCAGTTAAGCCTGTGTAGGAATAATTATCTCCACCCAGCATCACACTCAAGTCCCTCCCTTGCATTGCAGCTCAGCTGACAGCCCTTCTGTCATCCCTTGCAGCACTACAGGTTCTACCTTGGCCAAACCATCCATGCAGTTGAAGCCATTTGGCAGCATTCCACTTTTTATTTCAGGTCAGCTTCGTACTGCATAGCATTCTGATTTAAAGACAAAACAGCTGCAAGCCTGAACCATAAGGACCAGAAGGTTATTGAGAGGGTTTCCTGAGAAAAAACAAAGCATATTAACAGGGATTTGCCTTCAAGTGAGATTATTTGTATTTAAGTTCTATTTGCATTGATAAAAGACCTATTGCTCCCCAGCATTTTCAATAATCATATGAAATAATGAAAAATATGAAATAACTTCTGCTAAACATAAAAGAGTGTCATAGAAATGGAGAAATTATAAATAATATTGGAAAAGGAGCTGATACACAGAGTGATATGGATCATTTAGCAGCTGATTAAAATTTTTTTAACATAACCATATATTCAGTAAAAGATCTAGTAAGAACAATTCATAGGGTATATAGACTGTGACCAAATAACTCAGCATGTCTTCTCTGCATAAAGCTTTGTGAAAAATAAAGGATAGTTACAATAATTTCAAATAAAAATACGATACTTGTGTTCAAGAATAGAGAGTAGTTTCACTGCTGCATATGAGTGCAGCTAACATGAGAGCAGTACATACATAGTCAAATGCATCCGTTCTTAAAATGATGATAAAAGCCAGAAGATGTAACTCAAGAAGAGAATCAGTCTTATGTTAGAAAATTTTGAAAAAAAGCATATACTTTAAAAACTCAGTTTATGTGTGTCTGAGGAGAATTGGAGAAGGTGGTGGGTAGATTAGTTGGTGTATGTACATTTTCAAGGAGGAAAAGTCAAGTTCTGAAATATTAGCATTCTGTAAGAAAAAGGCATAGCAAGAAAAAAAATTCATCTGCTGAAGCCAAAAAAATTACATTTGAAATTGCAAAACATGCTTTGAATAACAAGCATGCAAAGCTGCTCATAAAAATACCAAGATAAATACTGAATTCTCCATCTCTTTTCTTCAAATCAAATATTTGCCTTTCTAGAAAAAATGTTTTGATCAAATTCAGCTCACAAGAGTGAAGTGTAACTAGATATTAATCTTTCTGTCTCTAAAAAGTATCAATATGAATCTGTGATATCCATGTAAGTAATCACGACCACACATGATGTTTAATATCATGGACAGGCTTATATTTCTCCACAAAATAAAGGGCATAGGATCACAAAGGAGATGGAACTGCTGTTAGTCCCTAGTTGCTGACATGGCTAAAAATGTCAGAGCATGAAGTGCATGAAAGTATGAAGTACAACAACATAATTTTCTGACAGCGTCATACTAATGTTCTGCTTATGCAAATGAGGGTCTGCAAAATATGAGCACTTCCCCAAAATTAAATGATACCCAGGCAGGAAGGCTTTGCTATATCTACTAAGATTTGGCTGATCCTTTTATTTATCAGTGGTGGTTAGTAAATGTTAGTCAAGCCTGACCCATTTAAAGGTCATCAGCAAGGAGAGGTCCTCAGATTATCATACTACTTTCTGTTCAAATACACTACAAATGACTGCAGGCTGCTGGAAAACTCTCACTGAATACATTGTTCTCTGTGTCCTATCCTGCATGTGGAATACATAATTAGAAAGGGTTTGGATGAAAAAGGAGCTGATAAATCTCACATAGATTTAGGTAGTAGGTCCTCCTAATGTGTCTGAATAAGGACCATGAGAGATTTTAGTTAGGGATAGTTATGAAACAAAATAGGTGCCATATGTCTGGTCACATTGAAAGAACAGTCTAGAGCAAGATAAGAAAAGATACCATCCTGAAAATCCTTCTGTTCAGTTTCCATCTAATGCATAAGGGACAAGTGCCCTTCTGTTTGACGTGAAACAACTGATGCCTGTAGTACTACTGATTTGCTGTCCCATGCAAATATCTTAATAATGTGCCTTTTGCCTAGACTTGATTTGAAAAGCCATGAAATCAATGCTTTCACCTAAGTCCCATAATGCAGTAAAGATGCCCATGATATGCATAGCACCCATCAGGGCATTCCAAGATGTTTCATCAACTCTTTTGGAAAACACAGTTAACAGTGCCAGTGCATGTAAATATTATGGCATCTGGGAAAAAGACGGCAAATTCTTCTAGCTTTTTTTATTCAACAGTTCTGTATATTGATCACTGGATAAGAAACAATAACACTCAATTCCTGGAGCAAATAGATGAATGCAGAATCCTCTTTTCCAGACTGGTTGTACCAATAACAGGGCTAGAGATGATTTTCCTCTCACTTGGCTTTTTTCAGTCCTTTGACTCATGAATCTGTTGTTCTCTGCTCCTCAAGTGGTATAACTTGAACAGGAAAGATGAAAATTAACTAATCTAGTATTTAGGGTTTGTTCTTGAGAGATTTGAAGTGCTTGATTACCCTTAAGATGAAGAAATGGCAAGATGCATGTCTCCTTTTGTGGTACCCTTCTGTGGGCTGCTTCATAACAGATGTGTGACCTACCCAACAGCTGCATTTTAAAAGAAAATATATTCACCTGAAAGAAAATGGAAAATACCCTCTCTCCTCCATATCTTGCACTAAATGCAAGAAGAAATTGAAGGAAAACAGATGTTTTCACATCCCTTTCCAAATTCTCCAGCATATTTTTTCACACTGACATATTTTCTCCAAAATATAATGTGTTCAGTGAGAATTAAATCAGAGTTGAATATCACAAGAAGAACTGATCTGTCATGATATAGAATCAGAACATGTTGTGACAAGCTAATTATGGTCCATAGCAAGAGGAAGTTTAACTAGCTAATAAGCGACAAGTATACTTAACAAGTATACATAACTAGCTAATAAGTGAAAAGTATGGCTTTACACTGTCCTAGTTTATTTCTGTTTCTTAAGATACTTATGAAGAACATGATCTTCTATAGGATATTCCTTACTCTGCTCTGTTATTACTGAAGTTTTGACAGTGATGCAGCTTTTTACTGAGTTATACAGATATGCTGTAAGTCCATAATTTAGAATAAATCTAGAAGTTTTTTCTTCTTCCTAGTACAGGTTGCTGCTGAGTTGGCTGAATTATCAATATTTTGTAATTAACGAGGCATCTCCTTTCTTTGAAGACATACTAAAGAAGTATCATCATAGCTCTCCATAACTACATTATTATTGTTGAGATTATTTATCATTAGCTTCTTAGAGTTGAGGAATCCTCACCTGTGCTTATTTTATTTGCCATTTTCAAGGGATGTGTTACTGGAAAATAGTTTCAAGGCAGAATTTTTAACATGAAAAAGCTGCAAGTTATGTAAATTCCTTTGCTGATTATCTCCATCACTGACCACATTGGTACCCTACTCTTTATTCTCCATTCTATGATGAGAAGTGAAAGTGTACAAGAGCCATGCATCACGTTGCACATCACTAATGGGAGAATGGTTATTTCAAAGAACTACTTGCAAAACTTCGCCACAATGCCAACCGGTCTTGTTGCCTAAAATTTGATGCCCTGAAGATTTAGCTGCACTATTCTGAAGCAGAATACTAACATTCATGAAAGAAAAATGTAGTCATAAAAAATGCATGACTACATGAAACAGCTTAATCGTGAAATGTGCATTTTGGAGAAAAGTGGGACACATACAGCCATGTTTGAACAATATCACAAGGCCTCAAACCATTAAAGAACTTTGGTTCAATGCAAAACCCTTTTGATGATTGTGCTTGTGTTTTCCGACTACCGTGCAACTCATTGTGTTTCTGTTCTTCTTCTGTCCCACGAGAAAAAAATTAAATATACAAGGCCATAGGCACATGAAGCAATACCATCATTTTCAAGAGGCTGTAAATTTCATTAACATATTTTTACTCATGAGCTTTATTCTAATCATATTAGTATCATATTTTATTATTTTTACTGATGATAACGTTATTAATGTAATTATTGATGATCAATGATTAATTATGTATTTCCAGTATTAATACAATAATGCCATTTTTGATGTTGATATAAATTTGAAAATGCATTATGACTTGACTTTTCTTATGATACATGTATGAAGAATATTCATTCTGAGGCTTAATTTTACTATTTCAGCACAATTTTATACGAGACTTCCTTTCATTTTTTAAACTCAAAAATGTAATGATTTTAGGAGGCATAAGAAGTGAGTCCTATAGACTATTATTTTCTTATCCTTATATAATGTCATGTAGATTGAATGCAGAACTATGAATTGGCCAAAAATTATGTGTGAAAGCTGAAAGTTCTGTATCAGTAGCCATTACTAAGAGAATAATGAGATGGAAAAAAGACAGATATATAGGACTACAGAGAGGAGCACAAACTACTACTTGTACTACTACTTGTAAAGTGAACCTTAAATCATGAATCAGAAATACAACATTTCCAAAATGCATTTTTTTGGTTTGAGTCTTAGTAGATAAATGAGATGCATCTGCTACATACTAAAATCTGCTAAAATATTCTGGAGTGAACATTATAGTTTTAATTTTAATAACTTTAATGCTATAAAGTAAGTAATTACTTGTTGGAGTGCGTGTCTCTTTGGTCAGCCCGGTGTTTGGCTGGACCTCCCAGCAGCTCCGACACGCCACAACAGGACCGATTTGTGAGTCTTGGCTCAGCAGCCCCTGGACCTTTGCTGTCACGGCCGTGGTGTAAATGAAAGAGGGGACTCTTGGAGGGTCAGGGGGGACAGAGGTTTATTGGGGGGTCACAGGGGAACCCCTTACCTCCTGCCCGATGCCTCAGGAGAGACCTCGGACAAAGGCTATAGAGGGGTTTTGTCCAGGACAGGTTCAAGGGGTGGATACAAACTATAAACCAATAAAACAAAGCAAAGTAACACATGCCAACTGAATTACCTAACTACTAACAAATCAAGGTAATTTGGGGACGGGTCTCGGGGGAATCTGCCAACTGCTGTTCGAATCTCTTCGAGAGTTCTGGACCTTGAAGATAGTAACTTAATGATGGACAGGGGAAGAAGGAGAGGATGGGCAGGGAGCATTATGGGGAAAGGACCAATAGGAAACAGTCTCTGGGCAAGGACCAGAGAAGCACAGAAACTCTTATCAACTTATGATAAGAGAAAAACTCCAAGACAAGGGGCCCTTATGGGGTAATTAGAGCTATACTAGCTTATAACAAAACCTTTTCTAAAACATGGAAATCTTGCAAACCCACAATTACTTAATACATATATGTATATATCCATCTATCTGTACATACAGATATGTATATATGTCATGTATACACTGCAATAGATGTCAAAAATAGTATTAGTATCTAGACAATCATGCCATTCACAGAGGAGGTTCATCATGGAAAGACATTTCATGCTACTGTTTAGACACAAGTCAAGCTGGCGCAGTTGAACGTGCTCTTCATTCATAATTCCTAGCAAATGGACTTTTAATTAGGCAAATTCTGCAACACCTGTGACCTGGACAAGCCTCAGCACCTTTTGTAATGTTGCCATGTAGACCAAAAAAAATGGTTTGTCATCAAATTCCAGTCATTCCCTCAGGAAATCTCTGATTTATTTAGACTCATATGAAAGCTAAAAATGAGCTCACCAACAGCCTTAAGTGCCCTTGACAAAATAAATCCTGAGGGTAGGAATTTGAAATAACCCACGAAAAATTGCTGTCTTTTGAACATTTTCCTACATGATTAGTACAATTACAGGTCAGTTCCTTCCACTGCAGCTATTGTGAAAGGTAAATATTTCACCAGTAATGCTAGCTGCCAGTGCAGTACACTAAGAATACTTTTAACCCATAGTTCTGCAGTGCTATTTCAATAATTTTCTGCATCTCCAAGCCCCCTCCCTATAGGGTTAGTGTTCTCAGTATAACTGGAGTAGAGAATGGATAAGTTCAAATCTGGCATCACAGATGATATTTGCATTAAATCACTGTCCTGTTTATCTGAAAGACACAATGACTTTTGTGGATCTTATGACAATATTTGCCTTAAGATTCTTTTCCTCCTCAGAAAGGTGTGATGCCTGTGATAAACATGCATTGCAACAGTCTTTGTCCTTGAAAGTGGCAAAAATGCATGCAAACATATGATGTGAAGGGCAGATGCTGTCAAACCGTGGCTGAAGAGGCTGCAGAGATGTATGACAATTACCCACCTTGTGACTGGAAGCCCATATACCAACCCAGTCAGCAGCAAAAACAGAATTAGAACTCTCTTGGCTACTTGTCAGTCTGGTTGACATTGCCTCCACATCTTATAATTTGCTCTGAATATTAAGAAAACAAAACCTGAATCAACATTTTTATTGCTCTTGATGGTTACAGACATTAAGATGCATATTTCTATCTCACATGGTTGGTTAGGCATCTGAAAATGTACTGAAACAAAAACACTTTTTTGTTGTTCTAACTTTAGTGACTTTTAGGTAACCTGATAATCTAATAAAAAAAAGTTTTATGTTGCTGGTGTTTCTCTATCCAGAAGCAGAGTCTACTTATGCTTTTACTTTTGAACACAACCAAATTAATCTCTCTTCACAAAAGATTAGGGAGAAGTCTGTGAATTATGCCTTGTGAAAGCAACTTAAAAATAAGAGACAAGTGAAATAACCTAATAAGGCATGAATTGATAGAAAAAAAAAAGACTATTTTTCTCTGGAACCAGGGCTATCAACAGAAAAATGAGAACTTTAATGAATTGTGTTCAGATACAAATGGAGGTTGTCAGTGATGGAAGAGCAAACATATTTTTGTATATGTTTTTCCCCGTGGGGTAGTAATATTGACTCAAGCTGAGGAAAAAGATACTATAAATATATAAGAAAGACCACATTTAAAAGAAATTCTAGAATCCTGTAATGACAGTGCAGTACATTACAATTTGATTCTTCTTGCCTGTCTCTTCCACTGTGAGTAATTTAGACACCAAAGTTAGAAACTTCCAGCTCCTGCCTCAGCATGAATCATACCTGGGTCAAAAAAATAAAACAATTCATTGGAACATGCCTACAATGAAGCCCATGACAGACAGGCCTGCTCCAGCTTCAAGTTAGTTCAGAGGCAGTGTCACTGCAGCAGTGTGACAAATTGCAACTTCCAGACTGGCATCTGCAATGCCTGTATTGACTCTAATACTTGTACTCACTCACTTGAGGCTAGATGGGGTGTCCCTGCACAGCACTGCTTATTGGGGTGCCAGCTCCTTGCCCTGACCTTGTGGAGATGGTCACTGTTTTGCCCACAAAGGAGGGAGGTCCTCTCTGACCTGTCCAGAGCTTTGCTTGGCACAAAACAACAGGGCAGGTGGTGCTCCGGCTTGGCAACCTGAGTAATGAGATTGTATTGACCACAGAGCACCCAGTGAATTCACCACCAAAACACCAAGTGAAAAAATGAAAACTAAAGTAATTTTCTGAGGGAAAATGTTCAGATAGCACTAGTGGTGAAACAGGAAGCTGGTAAACAATTTTTTGTGAAGTAAAGAAATGTTTTGCCTGATCACTGAAATCCTACAGCAAAAGTGTACAGTGTACAGTAAGAAAGAAAATAAAGAAGTAAAATTCTTAAATTTCACAGAACTGGGACCATGAGACTGCCTCTAGTTTTTTGACAGAATTGGCCATTAATCATATTTTAATGAAACATTGTTGTGGCATAAATCTGATTCATTAAATCACCCACAGTTCAGTTAACTGAGTGTTCAATACCACTGTGTAGCTGCTGTGTCTGAAAATGATTCAAAGGAGTCAGATAATACTTTCATAATAAAAAAGAGAAAAATTATTCTCTGATTTTTCTGGATTTTTAGTGGTATTTTTAAAATATATTCCATCAATATTCTACGAAAGTTTTGAATATGTTAAATTTATAATTTTTAAAAGTTACTGGTGTAGTCATATGGTAAATATAATTTGTATTTGTGCAGGCAATCTGTAAAACAGGTTCATATTTTAAAGTGTTATGTACTTAGCTTGATTGCTTAAGATTCTGAAGTATTCCACAATGGTGAAATGTTGTTATATCCAGCATAGATTTTGACCCAAAGCATCCCCCAGGAGGTACAAATCAATATAAGCCTCTAGATTTTCTGGGTCTGTAGTGTGAAGCAACAGCCAAGGAAAAAAAAAAAGTCATGCTTAGATAAATAGAAAAAGTATTCAAAAAATGGAAGAACAGAGCTATTTTTGATTCTCTATGATATTAGTGAGACGTCTACTGTGTTCTGTTTTATGAACTCATTTTAAAGCAGCATTGATATATTGGAAATGGCTTTAAAAAGAGCTACAAGAGTGATAGAAGTTCTAGGGAAAAAAGCTATTTCAGTGAGATACCTACCCAGTTCAGTCCCTTTAGCTTAATGAAATGAAGGTTAAGAAGTGAACCTGATCATGATCTATAAATGCAGATACTTCCAATGCCGGAGGGAAGTTTAATCTATCAAAGACATTAGAGACCTAGAGCCTGAACACAGAGCACAGGTCAATTGAGACTAGAAATGAAAGAAGCATTTTTGTAGTGAATCATCACTAACCAACTGAATAAATTACCTTGATGCTTGATAAGTGTTCAAGTAAAGATTAGACATCTTTTTGAAATATGTGTCCTAGCTGAAGCAAAAACATGAGGCTTGATATGCCATTCAGGAAAATCAGGGGTCTTAAACATGTCCTATGATCATCCAAGTGTAAATTCATCTAAATTGTGAACTAGTATTTTATACAACTATTGTCCTGGTAACTGGTGTTGTTGCAAACCAGTTTCAAGATGAGACTTTGCAGAACTTATTTGATCTTTCATTCTTGAAAGTGCACAAAATATTAAAACAACTTTCCTAGTAGACTTTGTTCTGTAGTGTATTTCCAAATGTAGGAAATTTAACAAGCTATCACTGTCACCCATTTTTAAGTAGTCTCCATTTATTTGGCTTAAGGACTGAGACAGAAGGAAGATTGAGGAAAATTATGTCTTATTTTTTGACTGTAAATTACTTGAAAAATGCCATTTACCATACTGATAGTATGCAGGTTATCACAGTTTTGTCCTTTTCTTACCACAGGGTCATACTAGACTTTATTTTATTTTATTTTATTTTATTTTATTTTATTTTATTTTATTTTATTTTAATCTTTTATACTTACTGTGATGCCATAGAAGTTCTAGCTAGACACTCTTGTTTTGACCTACTCTGTCTTGTACTTTCTTGGATCAGAAGCAAACAAAGCAGGCAACTTGAAAAGACAGACACTACTGCAACGAGTATTTGTTATTAGACAGTAAAATTTTTCTGCATAAAAAACTTGTCTCCCGATACAGTCAGGAGAACGGTACTCACCTGAGTAGCATTGGAATAGGATGTCTGCCATGGCTGTTTTGATGAGATAGAGGGAAAGACTGCCTTTTGTTTCGATTTTCAATGATGTGCTTCAAGATCTATCCCACATTTCTCTTTTACCTGTCTTCCTTTCTACTGTACTGATTCTGATCTCACTGATTATGATTATAACCTGCAATTTTCTGTTCACATCTTTTTCACTCTGATTTCCCTTATATGTATACCGTTCATATGAAATTCAACAAGGGGAAGTGCCTTGGATGGGGCCACCCTGGGCGTCCAGACACACTGGGGAATGAGATGCTGGAAAGTGCCACGGGAAAGAACGTAGAGGTCCTGGCTGACGGCAAGCTAAATATGAATCAGCAGTTCCCTGGCAGCCAGGAGGGCCAACCCTGTCCTGGGGGCATCAGGCCCAACACGGCCAGCCAGGCAAGGGAGGCATTTGTCCCCTCTGCTCTGCACTGGGGTGGCCTCACCTCCAGTGCTGGGGGCAGTTTTGGGTGACACAATATAAAAAAGATATTTAAACTATTAGACAGCATGCAAAGGAGGGAAACAAAGATGATGAAGGGCCTCGAGGGGAAGCTGTGTGAGGAGAGGCTGAGGTCACTTGGTTTGTTCAGCCTGGAGAAGAGGAAACTGAGGGGAGACCTCAATGTAGTCACAACTTCCTTGTGAGAGGAACAGGACGGGCAGACACTGATCTCTTCTTTGTGGTGACCAGTGACACGACCTGAGGCAATGGCCTGAAACTGTGTTAGGGAAGGTTTAGTTTGGATATCAGGGAAAGGTACTTCACCCAGAGGTGGATGAGCACTGGAACAGGCTCCCCAGGGAAGTTGTCACAGCACCAAGCCTGAAAACACCTGAAAGAGCTCAAAAAGTGCTTGGACAATGCTCTCAGGCACGTGGTGGGACTCTTTGGGATGGTCCTGTGTACGGCTGAGAGTTGGACTTGATGACACTTGTGGATCCCTTCCAGTTCAGCATATTCTTATTCTGTTATTCTTTTTTCTGTATTTCCTCTCCCATTTTTCTTTTGCCTTGTCTTCTGTCTTACTGCTAGTTTGCTGGTTCCTTTGCTTCATAGTTCAGTCTTTAAACCTTTAAAAATTACTATAGAATTTCACACTATTATGAATTTTTTTAATAGTATGTCATTGATGGGTGAAATTAATTACCAGTGAAATTCTCATGATATAACTGAAGTTGTTCCTACATACAGCAACAAGAAGGCTAGTTTAGTATTTTTAGTATCATATATACTTACACCCAGGAGGATAACAAAGCATAGAGGAACCCTTCCAAAACACAGGAGAAAAAAAATGCAGGTTGTATAATGAAGTGATTTTCTTTAATAAACAAGATAGATACATATGCCTCTTGAGTTCATTCCTACTAGTACAAACATAAGCAATACAGAAAAAATGGTGGGTTTCTTATGCTTCTTTCTTTGGATTCCCCCAGGCTATTATTTCAACACATTGTTTTTAGGGGGAGGCAATGTGTTTTTTAATATGAATTATGGATAAATCTGAAATGTGGGGATTAGGCTGAAAAGCATATTTATTTAATTTTTAGAGAAACACAAGACAAGATATTCAATTTTTCTAATGTAATGTGTCAAAAAATTGAGGGGATGCTGAATTTTGGAATGAGATATTCAAGATCTTTAAACAGAAATGTAAAGAAAGCTGCTTTACTAGTATAATATATTATTAGCACCCTACTGGAAAAAAAGAAAAAAAAAACCAACCAAAAAACACAAAAACAAGCAGAGAAACACTTTTCTATGTGCATCAGTTAGGGTGAAAAAACACCTAGTTTGGGTTTTGTTTTGTTTTGTTTTTTGTTTTTTTTTTTGTAGAACACCATCTATACCTGTGTCACTATGGAAATAATAACTCACTGTGGATTCATGCTATTGCTATTAAAAGCAGTGTTTCAGAAAACACTTTGTGCCTCACAGTTCTAGGGAGTCTAAGGCTTCTGGTCAAAATGCAGTCCTCCAGTTTACACAGACTCTTGTGGAATGTTAAATGCCTTCACCAGCAGTAACAACTTTATCAGGTCTTCTCCAAAACCTGCTCTATTTGTCTCCCTACAGAACTACCTTGTGTAAAAGCTGTTGGTCCAGGGACTTGGGTATTTCAAAGCTTTTACTGTACCTCACAGAGCCATCCCTTGTGCTTTCACAACACTTAAACTCATTGTCAAAAATATTCTGCAAATAATTAATAAAGTTTTAAAAAAGAGTTAGGCTTTATGGAGAGCACCACTTGTTTCTCAGAGAAAGTGGAAATGGAGTGAAGCTACAGTCCCTTAGGCTAACACAAAAACACATCTAGTTTTTCACATATTTAAAAGGTTGCAAAAACAAATAAATCAATAAAAATCATCAGCAAGCTGAAAAATAAGCACATAACAGGTGTCAACATTAATTCTAGACTCTGTGTTTCCAACATCTTTCTCTCCACACCAGTAGTATAGCTGCAGGTTTGCTGTCCCTTCCTATCAGAGTTTGATTTCCGATTTCTGACTTTCAGGATCAGGCGTGAATCTTGATGCTAAAATCATTGAATTGTGCAGGTTGTGCATGTTCTTTTCCAACAGTAGTTTTCCTTGTCTTGGGCTTTCAGAAAAACAGATGTTCAATCTAAAGCAACAGTTTTCAAGATGTAGTTTCTGAATCTGTGAGAGGACCAGGATTTTCTGCAGATTTTTAAGAGATGTACAAATAATAAAAGACAGTGAACAGTGAAGCATAGGGAGTTAGAAAACATAGTAACATTTTTGTTCCTGAATTTGGTGTGTTTTCTCACTGCATGCAAGACTTATCCCTCAAAGCATCAATAATGTCTAGCTTGGATATTGTGTGCACATAGAGTGTCTCAGACAAGAGACTTGTGGACAAATAGTGCTTTTAAAACATATGCACACATGTATACATATAAAATATAACTCAAATTTAAAAGATGGCATATTGCCACAACAACCTCTATTCTTTGTTGTTAATTTTCATGTCAGTAAAACTGAGATAGTGTTGGTCTTTTCCTTCTCTTCTTTTTTGACTCTAAGGTTTTGTACCTCTATATTTCCTAATAAGACTAAAGAATCCCAGTAAATATGTTGGAAAATTAAGTAACATAGTGATATTTTTCAAATAGAATGCCTGGACTTCATAATTCATTTTTGGTGGAAGGATATAGAATTCTAATTCTAAGAGTTAAAAAAAAAATTAAATAGGAAGTTAAGGTAAAACTGTATTATGAGAGATGGGCTTTTTGATACAAGAAAGGCAAGAAAAAATGAAAAAAATTTATGGCTCAAAGATCCAGACCTTGGATACATTAACTATAAAGAAATTCTGCAAAATGTAGAGCACTGTTCTAATAACTTTAGGGAAGTTTCCCATGTTTGATCAGTTTCAGAATAGGGAGCTGCAGAGTTCCACCGCTCTGCAAAAAAAAAGCTATATAGAAATAGCAGTCGAAAACAGATGTGAAAGAATACGAACATTCACTGGAAGGCTTTTAATCACACTGGGTGCAATTAAAAGCTCCCTTGAGATGACAGGAAGGGATCTGTGAAGTAGGACCTGAAGTAAGAAACAGGCTGCCAAACATAAATCACTCAAGTTTTTCATCAGCCATCGGTGTTTACATTACACAATAAAATGCTTCTGACACTGCTTGTGTTTGCAGCAAAAGCCATTCTCCCTCCACAATTTGTTATCTTCAGTCTCAGTATTGTTAATGATCGTGTTCATCCCACCTGACATTACACATCTGACTGCCACATAATAGTTACTCTAGTTTCCCACTGAAGGACAGAAATAGGCACCTCTGGGCTATGGTTGGTTTTATCCTAACATCAATGGAGTCAAAATAATGGGAAGATTTGATGGCAGCTCTTCAGTGGAAAAGGAAGCCCTGGGAAGAGGCTGCCGAGATTTCCAAAGAAACCTGCGGTTTTGAAGGTGTTCTGCATTTCTCACCCTTTGCTCCCACACTGTTCCCAGTAAAAGCTGTTCTCTGCAGGCTGAAGGTGCCCTTAGTTCAGCACTCACACTGATGAGGATCCTCTTTGGCAGAGCTGTGGAGAGGAGAACCTGAAGCATAGAGGAAACCAGAGGACAAGGCCCCTTCCTGAGCATGTGTATTTGCACTCAGAACAGAAGCACCTTTTATCTTGATCACGTATAAACTTTGAAGTATGCTGCAATAACATCAGCCTAAGTCCATGTCACAATACCTCAGTCTGCCTAACTCAGTGTCATTGTGCCTGAGGGTCTCTCCACAACCTCCAACAGCCAGGCATAGATTTGTTATTTTCATTTTGAATGTTCTGGAAGTGGACATTGGGCAACTGCATTGGCCTCACTCAAAACTGATTGCTGCAGATTGCTGCAGATTGCTGCAGATGGGGTTTTTAGAAAAATAACACAAGTACTTTCTCATATTAGCAGATTAATTGTGACAAAAGAAATATATTCCCAGAAGTCCAGGATTGCCTTTCTAATCTTACACTTGTGATAATCTGGAGATCACGACATAATTTGATTCCATCTGAAACATTCATTAGGAAAAAACAGATACTGCAGACTTGATCATATATTGATTTAATGCTTTCGAGTATTGCCACTTAGGCTGATGTAAGTCTCATTAACATTATCGAGGCCACATCAAAGCAAGTCAGAAAATCTTGTGGAAGAACATCTCTGCCAGATTTACTCTTGTCATGATGGCTACTACTTGCTAAAATTTGATAGAACTACAATGAACAGCAACTTTTCTGAGGGCTGAGAGCAGGCATGTAATTCCTATTAATGGAAGAGCTGTCTTACAGTACAATCTATATTTGTAATGACTGCATATTACTCATGCAATTTTGGTATTAAACCATTAATATTTGATTAGTATTTGGTCAGTGAACAGGAGGAACAACAAAAAGAGGAAAAAGAATTCTTGAATTCTTTTATTTCCTTCTAACTACTGCCTACAAATTTATTTAAGAATATTTTTGGCTTTCTCCCTGTCTGTTCTCCTTTTTTTTTTTCTGTTTTTCACTCTCATAGGGTATGGCTAGCCCGCTGCACTAAGCATAGGACTGGAGGGAAGGAGCCGAGCACTGAGGAGGAAAAGAGGAAAGGATTGAACAGAGAAGAAATGTTTCTAAGGAAAGGATGAGTCTGGAGCAACAAACCAGGTGTTTGAGGTTTTTTGGTCTTAAACAGGTTAGTAATATCTTCCCTCCATTGCTTCCCACCCTGCATATGAGAAGCTTTTCTTCAGCAGCCTTGCTAATGTTATAAATGATTTTCAGCCAATCTGATATCAAAGATTTTATTTTACCTTTTCCAAAATCAATCTGAGATAGCCACAATAAAATTGAACAACATAGATCGAATGCTGAGTCAACAGAAGAACAGCAACAACGGTGCTGTTCCACCTCGTCCACAGATGCTGGTTTTCGGAGTACAGATTTTATACAGTTTTTCTGCCCAGAGGCGAGTCCATTGTGGGTCTTTGTCCAGTATGCATATTCATGTGTTTCTTTCTTTCATGGTTTGGTTTTGAAAGATTTTCCTGGCAGTGTGCAGGATCTGAAAGGGGTTCCTGGAACTGGGCATTGGGATGGAGATTGGCTCAATCTCCGGGTTCCTCCACCTAGATTGGCATCAGGTGCTGATCGACCGTGAAGCGGGGAGTCCACCCTTGATGAATGGGCCATCTCCTGCTCAGCCTTGTCCTTTCTGTTGCAAATTCTGGTTTTGCCCTGCTGTTTCACAGTTGCAAAATGGGCCTCGATATTCGGAGACGTCTTTTGCAGTTTTTGGGAATCAGAACTTACAAGACAATTCCAAGGTTATAACATACAATATTTTCAATACACGAATTTATGTACTACATCTACCACACCAATTTTCAAATAAAAATGCATTACAGGAACCATGCTGTAGTTATTCTTTTCATAGCTTTGCCAGCATGGGAGGGAACATGACAACATCAGAAATAGTTTTGTTACAAGCTCTGTGCTGAAGGCCTAATGGGAAATGAGGAGAAAACAATGATCCCAGTACTCAGGCCATATTTAGTAATTTATATTTTATTTCTGCCTTTGCTTAAAAAATTTAGAAATTCCCTGGTAATTTAGGGAGCTAAATAACATTTCTAAAATGCATTGAAAACCAATTTCACAAAGTTTTTAGAACATTAATGAGGCAGGATTATCTACTAGCTCTTCTATTAGGAATTATAAAAGGAAAACGATTATTATTGTCTGATCGCATCATCAAAACATAGTAACAATAGAACATTTATTATGTGCTTTATTATATTGTTTTAAATATTAATTGTGTATTAGCAGGCATATAAGTGTATGTCTGTCTGTTATAAATGATTATTAGCCAATCAGATAAAAAAAGAACAGTTTTATTTTTCCATTTTCAAAAATCTATCTGAGACAGCCACACGCAACATCGATCGAATGCTGGGTGAGACAGGCGGCCGACAGCAAGGGTGCGATCCTGCCCTGTCCACACCAGCTGGGGTTTTGAGTCCAATTTTTATACTGCTTTCTGTGCCCAGCGGCGAGCTCATTGTGTTTCTGTTTTAGTCTTCATATTCAAACACAGTCTTTCACTTGGTGATGAATCTTGAACAGATTTCCTAGAACCTCTCTTTGGGATGGTGATTTTTCACATCTCCGGGTCCTCCCTTGAGATTGCCATCAGCTACTTGAGGGTCCAGGTGCACGGAGTCTGATTCGATCAATGAGCCACATCCTGGCAAGCCAACTCTTTTCTTTTGTAAATTTAAGTTTCAATCTGTAACTTCACAGTTGCAAAGTAAGACCTAGTATTTGGAAATGCCTTTCCCATTCCAGGAACCAGGGCTTACTTTGCAGTTTCAGAGTTACAAAGTACAATATTTCTAATACATTGTTTTATTCACTACATCTATTACACTTCTTATATTTTAATGCATGAATTTATCCATCATATCCATTACATGTCTATGCAAGTATATATAGACCACACAGATTGGAAGGAACCCTGAAAGTTCATCTTGTATGTTTGTATCTAAAACTTCATATTTGTCTGTCTAAAATACACATACATGTGTTCCAAAGAGCCTAAATGTCTTCAAAATTCATTGCATTTAGTCTTCTAAGTTTACTTTGGAGCCTTGAAATTCTAGTTTTTTCCAGGTTTCTATGAAAGGTGAGAACCACTGCTCCATAAGCTGAACTACATTATGATGTCTGTAGCTTCACACTCAAGTTCTATACATGTTCGCTTGTAGACATAGAAAAAAGTGAGTTTCTATGAGAAAAAAAGGGCACTGTTCTCGCAGTGAAAGGGCAAGCTGTAGAAGAGGCTGAGCATTCCTACAGGTTGCATCCTTGGAAAGATAGCTTCTCTTCTGTACAGGACAAAGTTTAAAATGTCTTGCAGATCCAAAAGTGGAAGAGTTGCGTACCAAAATGATAAAAGGAAGGATGATCTTGTAGCATTTGTAAAGGAAGATGTTCAATAAAATACTTTAGTTCCCTGGCAGTAGTTTTGTTTCACAGGAGGTATTTTTTGTCTGAAATAATTTTAGCAAGTACCCTACCATGTTTTCAGAAATTTGTGAGACAGATTTGCAAAAGTTCATAAATTACCCTTTGAATTCTAAATGTGACATTCAGCATTTTTTATCTGTACAGCAGTACTGAACCCCCTGGGCAGAAGTCCAGCACAAAACACTACAGCTGTCTCCCCTCCAACCCGGCAAGGACAAAGCCATCCCCAGGTAAGAAACTGCCAAAAGCCATACTGCTTCCCCACACCACACCTCCCTCCCCTAGAACCATTCCAGTGTTATGCCAAGGCATTGGCTACATCTTTTGTCTCTTAATAGAGGTCCATTTTCCATTTCCATGACAATGGCGAGAAAATTCCCTGAAGGGACCTAAGGAGCAAGTAACAAGAGTAGGCAACATGCAGCTTCATTCCAATGCAAACTGCACAAAATTTTTGTCTAAAGTTTTATTTATACACATCCATTTGCATTGCTTAGGTAGGGCATTTGTTTTGCAGCTTTCAGCAGTGCTTTCAAGGCATAAGTATTCCATAAATTGCAAGTGTTCCACACGACATGTGGCTGTCAGCTTGCAGGAGAGATGATGTCCAGTCTACCTTCTCATTAAGAAGACAGGCAGCAGTGTTCTGATAAATAACATTACATGTCTTTGCCATTGAAAACAAGATTTTCATGTCCCTTGTAAGCAGCAAGTTTGAAAAATATCTATAGTACTTGCAACTTTCTTCTTCAAGTTAGTTTGCCTTTCAAATTAAAATAGGACTCATACCTTCAGTTTTATCAGATGTCTGCAAATCCATTGGGAACAGATTTTTAAGACACTCAGTTATATCTGGTCCACAATGTTAGAAAACTGAAGAGTCACTGAACCCTTGATATCTTCTTTCTTCTTCCCATAATATGTCCTCTAAGTAAAAAATCTTCATATCTTTAGGAGTACAAACTCCTTTGACCTAAAAAGTGCACACACGGAAATTCTATTCTATTCTATTCTATTCTATTCTATTCTATTCTATTCTATTCTATTCTATTCTATTCTATCAAGAAACAAGATTAAATAAGGAGAGTGAAATATTAGAAGTAGAATAATCACACTTCTTAATGCATTTTAGTATATTTAATTTACTGGGAATGTGGATGAATAGATGCATGGATAATAAGGGAGTTTAACTGTTAGTATATAAATCTTGATTTTCAAGTTCTGGTGGGTTCATTCATAAAAATACTAATTACCATTATTTACTTGCTCTGTGTTCCTAGCATCCTAGAATGCATCCTCTAGCATCTAGCATCCTCTTTTTGAATATTTTGACCTTATTGACATTGAATATTTCAAAACCTTAGCTCTCAGAAACTCACATCTTCTCCTTTTTCCTTAAATTGAAGTTCCCAATATCTAATTTTGATTATTTTTTAAAATTGATTTTGAAATAATATCTATAAACAGCACTTCTATGACCGTAATTGATGCCATGTGCAAACATAGTTAGAAAGAATGTGTAGATGCTGTTAAGTGGAAGGAATAAAGTATTAGGCCAAATAAGCTTTCAAGTTTCACATATTTGCTACCTTGTTAAATAACCTAAAATAGATTGATTTGAATGCAGAGTACATGGCAAAGCTACAGTAATCAAAGATATTGAAAAAAGTAAATTTTTTTTCTCTTCTATGATTTTGACTTTTTTATCTCCTGTGTCTTACGGCTAAAATGATATTTTACATCAAGAGCCATCAGAAACAAAAGTCCATCTAGTTTTGGACGACAGCTGTAATACCGAGGTATTGATTCATGTACTTACAGTATCTGGATTTCAACAGAGTCACATTACAGCTACATATCTCAGTCCTAGGCACCATTCTCTTACCATTCTTCAGATATTTCTCCTCACTCCTTGAGACACTTTTGACGCTTTGGTACTTTTCTATAGCTATGCCATCCATATTCTAGCTCTATGTGGACACATAGATGGATATAGATACGTGTAATGTAAAAGATCCCCAAATAAAATACTCCAGTCTCCCACGATTCATGCTCTTGAAAAGAATTGTCAATCACATTCTTAGTTCACTGTTGCGGTGCATGATTGAGGTTTTCAAAGTTGTATCTGTACTTTATATATTTTCCTGTATTGGTTTACCCCTTCCAAAACCTTTCCCCCCTTGTTCCCAAAATTCACATGGTATCACTCTGCCCTGAACCCACCCCCTTCCTTCCCTCATTGGCCCAGAGTGTGCTCCGCCCAGGCTGCGCCCTGATAAAAGAGAGCACAAGGGCCTAGAGAGAGTTCTGGCACTGCAGTGGAATAAACCCCTTCCCAAACCCACGCCAGAGCCTGCTCCTTTATTCCAAGCCTGAAACCACACACAACCTGAGACTGAGGAATCCACGAACTGTTTTAGTTGGTCTGGGAACTACTGCTTGCCGATAAGCAGCCCCACAGAGAGACCAAACTACAGTTCACCAGAGACATATTCAGAGGTGTTGTGGTGTTATTAGTGATAGATGAAGTAAAGAAGAGGAGAATGGATTAGGAAGAATGCCAGAACCAGGTCCTTAATTTTGATACAATAATTTGCCCCAATAATTTATGCACACATTATTCCTCCTGTGCTTTTCTCCTTCTCTGACTGAAAAGGAAGGGAATGGAAAATATTTCAGCTCATACCAGTGCAGGCAGAGGAGAATCTTTACTATGCTAGATTTTAAAAGCTTTGATAGATATATACGTCAGTTGTTGCCAGATGAAATATAACATTTTAATGTATACCCTATTTATCAAATATCTTTCTATTAAAATTTTCAAGGGGCAGCTGTGATTTCTCTAAGTAGTATTTTTCTCCCTGAACAGGAAGTCAACTTTTAAATGAGTAGGGAATTTTGCTAGCTAGAATTATGACATGACAGACCATTTCACTGTCAAAGAACTATCATTTATAGTGTTAAACATCAGTAATTTTACTAAAATGGTGGTGTAATGTAAGCTAAGAGCAAATGACAGATTTCAGGAGAAAAAAGAGCAGTTAGTGTCTGTTTATGAAATTGAATTGCCCTTAAAAATAAATTGATTCTTCAGTGTTCATAGTTTTTAATGGGCAGGCAGAATAATTGATAGCTTTATTGCTCAAGCCAATTATCATATATGTACCTATCCATATATTACCAAGATATTTCTAACTCTTCAATCCCTGCACTTAATAATCCGGAGCCCCAATTAGCTAATGATAAAACCAGCTCTCTCATAAATTGCTTTCCAGGGTGCAATGACACATAAGAAATTTATTCAAATGTATCTGCAGCAATATATGACTGCAAGGCCATGTTTGTATCAGTGCTGCTGTAGATGACTGAATTCATTCAAAACAGAAGAAAAAACTGGCTATGTCTGCAGAATAATGTTATTACTCTTCACTCCCTGCTAGCATCTTCCTCTGTTTGATCCTGTCCTCAAAAACCTGTAATCATCAAGTTCCAGGCAGCATGCTCTTTAATGTGAAAATTGAAATAGGCTCAGAAGATTACTTTGGAACTCAGGTACCACAGGATTGTGCCCGGCAGTGGGATGCAACACAATTCAGAGACAGGCAGCTATAGTGCTGCTTAAATTGTGGGCATATGGAATGGGATCAAAACGGTCCAGCAGGCATCGTGGGAGTGCTGCCAGGAGGATCTTGCAGAAGAGAGTTTCATTGTCACCTTCACTTCATGGAGATAAAAGCTTAGCAGGGAGCAAGTGAATAGTTCTGGTGATGATTACAGAAGGCAAGGAGAGCTCCTGGAGAGAGACTGTAAAAATAGTAGGTTGAAAGTCCTAAGTGACACTGCTAATTTGGAGGCTTTAATCCTGTGTCTAGATTTCATTATTGATGACACTTCTGTAAGGAAAGCATTTCTGTAAGGACCCATGTCTGAATGTTGGAAACTCAATTACACATTGTGTGGATGTGGGTTGATTAGCTAGTGGCCTTCCACTAAAAGGACGTGGCCCTGGGTTTCTTTTTAACATCGTGAAGTTGGCACTTCTCTGTGGATGTTCATTGCTAAAAAAATATGCCTAAAGTGTTTTTAAAACAGTGTTTCAAGGCTAAATTTAATTGTTCTTATCTGAAAAGTTCCAGTGAGGCACTGTCCAAAACCACTGTTTTTTTAAAATTAAAGACTTCAGATGTGTATGTATTCAATATCTAAGTAAAATAATACTTTGGTAATCAGTTATTTATTTCACTGTGTTAGGATTTCAAGCATAACCTGTTCTCTGTTATTCTATCTTATTGAATGGGATAAAAAGATTGTGTGGTGATTTTAAGAGCTCATATTTTCCTGTCCTTAACCATGACTAAACAGATAATGCCACTTGAGTTGGCTTTCATATGATCAAAGTGCATAGATATTTGTAGACAAATACATAAATGAGGAATTATAGTTACATTTTTGGCTGTGCTTCAGAGAAGATAATTCTGCATTTCAAGACACTGAACATTCAAGTAATGTCAAATGTAAATATTATTAAGGTGAATCATCTTCTAATAAGTGAACAATGCATAAAACATCAAGAACAGAGATTGAAATGGGTTGTACACTTTCCTCTTGCTCTATGTTTGTAGTGTACCATTATTCAGACTGGTTACATATTCTAGAAATATAGACTTATTTTAATGTTTCTCATGACATAAAAAAAAGTTTCTGGAAAGTTGTTTATCAGGGAAGATTGAGAGCAGCTCTGATACTAAGACTTCCATTTTAGTATTCCTGTATTTGCAGAAAAAAATAGAGCAGGAACAAATGAAAATATATAGAATTCTATTGACTACCATTGCATGCACAGAAAGTAGGAGACTGACAAGATGAATGTAGAAAGACTTCTAAGAACTGTGTTCTTTAAAAACACAAAATAATTATATGTCTGTAGGCTAAAAGTTTATGGGGAATATTTTCCTCCCTCATTTGAAGCATGAGTTTGAGACTAATTTATATAAAATGCAGATTAACTAAAATCATGGCAAGCCATTTAACTGTGAAGAAATGTTAAACTTTTAATATGACACATGAGATTTAAGAGAAAATGGAATCTTAAACCAAATCATCTGTTGGGCAGTTGTTATTCTTCTAATGCATGTGTCATCTCTAAAAATCTTGAAGAAGAGGATCAGTTTATTAGCAGTGCTGCACTTGTTCCTTGATGGGGAAAGAAGGCAAGCAGTATTACCTTCCCTATAAGGAAGTTCATCTTGAATTACCTTGTTGCAAAATTTTATTTTCAAAAATTGAAGTCTTATTTAAAATCATCAAGCAAATTCACATTGCCTTAAAATTTGTGGTCATCTTTTATAGTTGGGCTTATTAGTCTTCGAGCTTAAAAAATTCTTACTCTTTTGAACAGAAAAGGAGAACCTGAGTTTGACATTTCTTCACCTAGATGGAACGTAAGGAAATCTAAATGTTCCTAAGTTTGTCAGGGCATTGACATCTAAATCATGCCATCCTCTGCAGATCAAAATCCTTCTATATTCTGACCAGAGAGTATGTCCCAATTCCAGGTTCCAGTACCCCAAAATAAAACAAAAATACCCCAAATAAACAAACAAGCAAGCAAAAATCCCAGGAAATACTCTTTTGTATCTGCAGTTAGAATACACACCTGACTGCCATTTTAAGAAAGGTATGGTTGAACTAGAAAAGTTGCAAAGAAGTCCTGTGAGAATGACCAAAGTCCCTGAGCACGTCTGTTACAATTTTTCACAGTTGATAAAAGCCTGATGTTTTGTAATTCAGCAGTTTTTGTCTGTCCTTCAATGTACTTTGAATAAAATTAGCTCATATATAAATAACTTCCTGCAAGGTTATTTCATATAACAAAGTCTTCCTTAATGTCCTCACAAGGTATCAAAATAGCATCACCATTTTTAGGTCACTTGTCATATAGAGGGAGAATTTAAGCAGGTGCTTAAGTTGAGCATACGACTGCTCTTTGGTGCACTGGCAACTTGATGAACTTCTTTGCAGTTAAGTAATTAAGTCACATGAATTTCCCGTCTTTCAGCTGATAGATAAACCTCAGAAACTGAGACAGTTAAGATCTTTTAGATGGCCTAGTACTTTAAATGGAATGAAATAGGAACAAATATGAAGGAATTTGGGTAATATTGGCCTTACTAATATTAAATCTGTATTTTTTTTGCCCCTGCCAA
The DNA here is from genome assembly GCA_024734555.1 of Trochalopteron elliotii. Classification (NCBI taxonomy): domain Eukaryota; kingdom Metazoa; phylum Chordata; class Aves; order Passeriformes; family Leiothrichidae; genus Trochalopteron; species Trochalopteron elliotii. The sequence goes on from JANPWX010000076.1 coordinate 1,741,554, forward strand.
AGGAAAATTAGGTTTCACATAAGTCACAATGTTTTACTTGACTCTTCACTCTTCTAATCACTTTCCACATCATTTTTTTAATGAGATAGTGTTCCATAGAAATATCTCATTACATGTTCAAAACAGTGGCTACTGGTAAAAGTTACTTTAAATGTCAACAAAATGCAGTTACTGTGTGTGCAATGAATATGCCACATCAATGTGGAAAAACACGAGGTAAAGAGTTTGTAAAATATTGTTTCCAGGGCACGTCACCATATATAATATATAATTCCAGAACAAGAAAGGTGATTTTCATTCAATTGCTTTTTCATTGACTTCAAAGGTGTCCTGAACTAGTGAGCAAAGGTATAGAGGCCCACAAAGAAGATAAAAGACTCTCCTGCTAGATGTTACTACGAAACTTTCACTGTTTTGGTGTGGGAAAAGAAAGTTTATGAAATTCTGTTTATTTAGTAAATAAGCAAATCCATAAAATACAGCATATTAACTACGACATTTATTCTTAAAAAACAAATATGCAATCTGGAGATGTCTGACAGCAGTATTTGTTTACGAAAGCTTTCTATTGTTCTTTTTTTACTGCCTGCTTTTGAGCATACTTCAGTGCACTTCAGTCTTCCTTATTTATCCCAGTGCTCTTCCTCTTCCCTGGGACCCTCCTGCCCTCACGGCAGCATTTCACCCTTAGGGTAGTGCTGGCTGGGCAGAGGGCACAGAAGTTAGGACTTCTGTTCATTATTTGTCCCTTCAGTGTTCATGCCTGGTTCACCTTTGGTATGTTCTTTTCATTCTGTTGTTTTTTCTTTTTCTATTATTTTTCCAACTCAGATTTGTCCAGAGTTCCTTTGTTTTGCAGTGTGATAACCCCTGATACCAGTAAGATTTTTCCAGCACAGCACTGGTGCATCAACAATGAATGGAGCCATCACTGTTCATGTCTTTTTTTTCTCTTTCATTTTAGTTTGTCTATTCCAGTGAATATTTCCTCACTCTCTGTTCTTTTGTCAAAATCTTTATCCATCTCTGATTCTCTATTTATCCATCTTTTTCCACTCACCTCTTTTTGTGCTTAATGATGCTCCTTTTCTTGCTCACAGAAAACTCTTCCATGAGTGGCTTGTATTCATGAGTCTGAAAGTCACTCAGGTTTAGTTCTTTTTCAAATGAAAGCTAGTATACCTTCCTGTTTATTGTTTTGAGTTTTTTCAAGCTGCTTGTTCTTATTGTTGAATGTATTATCAAACTGTGCAGTGTAGAACCTGACAAAATTGATATATTTGGCTTACAGGTAAATCAGGCTTTTTAAGACATGATGGTTTAGGTGTCAAGAAGGTCAGTAACAGAATTCTTAAATAAAGAAAATTTCAAATTATTAAGTCTCCCATAGTGGTAAAATAGATTAATTAAAAATCCAGTTGGAAAAGCAGTAGGATGGAAAATATATTTGAGGTTTATTTTTCTCTGGCTAGATTCCATGTCTCAATGTCCAAAAATAAATCATTAATTAATGGAGTCCCTCAAGGGTTTGTACTGGGACTAATACTGTTTAATATGTTCATCAGTGACATGGATAGAGGAATGAATGCACTCTCAGCAAGTTTGAAGATGACACCAAGCTGAGTTGTGTGTTTGATTTGCTTGAGGGACAAGATCCCATGTGGAGGGACCTTGTCAGTCTTGAGAGTTGAGCCCATGGCAATCTCTCATGAGGTTCAATGAGACCAAGTGCAAGGTGCTGCACCTGAGTCAGGACGACTTCTGGTATCAGTCTAGGCTGGGGGATGAACAGATCCCAGAAGGACTTGGGGGTGCTGGTGGGTGAGAGGCTGGACATGACCTGTTAATGACAACTTGCAGCCCAGAAAGCCAAACTTATCCTGGGCTGCATCCAAAGCAACATGGACAGCAGAGTGAGGGTGGGAATTCTGCCCCTCTGCTCTGCCTTTGTGAGATCCCAGCTGGAGCATTGCATCCACCTCAGATCCTCAACCACAAGAACACCTGGACCTGCTAAAGCAGGAGAAGACATGGGCCAGAAACTGATCATAGGGCTGGAACTGCTCTTCCACCATGAAAGGCTGAAAGTTTGAGTTGTCCAGCTCTGGAAGGCTGGGGACACATTATTGCAGGCTTTCAGTACATAAAGAAGGATTATAAGAAAGGTGGAGACTTTTTACCAAGGCCTCTGCTGGCAAGGACCAACAGTTTTTGGCTGAAGGAGAGTTAGATTTAGATTGGACATGAGGAAGGAATTTTTACAGTGAAGGATGAGGCACAGGAACAGGTTGCCCAGAGAAGCTGTGGATGCCCCATCCCTGATAGTGTGCAAGACCAAGTTGGGTGGGGCTTAGAGTAATCTGGTTTAGTGAAAGATGTTCCTGTCTGTCACAGAGGGGTTGAACTGGGTGGTCCTTGGAGGTCCCTTCTAACCTAAATCTATGATTTTGATTCTGATATTTCCTGATTGCTTTAAAGGATTTAGAAAAATAATTCTGAAATATGCTGTAAATTAATTCAGATAGTTGCAATTCAAATGCACTACGTAGACCTTCCACTGCTTTCTGTGTTTATTCAGAAGGTAAAACTGAATGCTATATGGCCCAGTTATAAAAACTGTAGGTTTTTATAAACAAGTCCAACCAACAGTATCATTTGTGTTCCTTTAACAGCCAGGCCTTTCACTGAGATGCACATTATCATAGCTAGGATGAGGACTGTATTTTCAGTGAATAATATGTTTGATCATGAAGGATTTGGATCTTAAAATTTTTCATGTGTCTGTACAGATTTCTGCAGATTGGCTTTTTATTTTAAACCCTTTACTGAAGTCTGCCTACTAGCATGCAAATACATTTAATCTGGTGAGATACTCACAAAATATTCACTTTGATAGTTCACTGTCAATTATTTGTGGAAGCTGGTGATTGACATCTACTTTCTGTGGAAATCGAGAACTGTAATTACATTTGGCCCAATGTGCTATCCTTTGGATAAACAGGGTGTCTTAATTATGGAATTATGGATTATGGAATTATGATTATGGAATGTGATCTTAGGTTCTTCATCAGGCAGGCAGACTCCTCATCACTGCTGAAATTTTCTGTGCTTTGGTCTGTTCTTATGAAACCATGGTAAGCTGGTGACTGCGCTGGTTTCTGAGCCTGCATCATTGTGCTGGGACATTCAAGACCTAGCATGGCTACTATCTTGCTTCTTAACATTTAGCAACTCACATCATTCACATTATCAGTGTTTCCCTTCTTTCTGTTTCTTCCATATTTCTTTTCAATTTGCAGCTTTATTTTAATCCATTATTTTAGGCTAGAGGCAAATTGCAAATATTGCTTAGTTTAACCGGTCTTAACTGCATCTTTTTTTATCAACAGATCTCCCTCTAATCCTATGCAGCTCTTAACTCATAACACTTTTATTCACTTTAGACATCAAAATAATTTCTAATATAATAGCCATATTTTATTCCTTTTCATCCTTCAGCCCAACCATCATTACATACACTGTGCACCTTTTATTAAAAAAAAAAAAGAGGCAGTTAGCAGTAAAGCCCAAATGAATTAAAGTACTTGGCTTGTATAGTAAAACTTACCATAACCTCTTATTCTTACATGTGATTATAATTTTTGGAAATGAACACAAAATTCAAGATGTTGGTTATATGAAATGTATAGGGAAAATGACTGAAAAGAGGGAAAGCAACCTTATTGCATGAGAAAAGATTTATCCATACATATATACAGAGATTTACATAAATATATATAAAAATTTGTGTTGTGTTGATACAAATTATCCAACATATTTCTCAGTTCAGCCAGAGACGTCTTTTTTTTACAATATTGGTGTGGTATTCAAAATCCAATTTTGTAAGGGATTTTTTGTTTGTTTCTTTGGTTGGGTTTTTTTGTAGTATATATTTTTTATCCACTTTAGATGGAGTGAGTCCATAAAAAGATTAGTGAATTTTGAAAAGTTTTCCATGACATTTTGACCTCAGCATAAAATCATAAAATTTCAGAATAATTCAGGTTGGAACATATCTCATGAGGTCTTTCATCCAAACTCTTCCTCACAGCAGGGTCAAAAAAGAATAGAGACCAAGTTGTTCAGGGCTTTATCCAGTCAGATCTTGAAAATCTCCAAGAGCAGAGGCTGCAAAACGATTGGGGAAACTTGCTCTAGTATTTAATCATGGTCATAATTTTGTCCTTATGTCAGAATATCCCCTTTGAATTTTTGGTCATGGCCTTGCAACCTCCTGACATGCCCAGCTGTGAATAGTCTGTCTGCATCTCATTTCCATCTTCCTCAGAGGCACTGGGGATCTCCTTAAATGCCCTGGAAGCTGTCCCTTTCTCAGGCAGGAGTGGAAGGCATCTTGAATGACATTGTAGAGTTACCTTTTCCTTCTTGGGATAAATTTCACGTCAAGAATTTTCTCCTTCTTTAGAAACATGAGGTTTGAATTTTTCTGTGCTTTATGTAAAATCTTTCATACTTTCACAGGATTTATAAATTCATTTAATCCACTTACTGCCTAGCACGTCTGGAAACATCAACTCTTCATAACTTTCTTGGCTTCAGCGCCATAAATTGCAGACAGTGTCTTTAGTGTGGGTTCTTGTGCTTGATTTTACTTCCTTTTCTGAATTTATTAACTTCTAGTCTGTGAGACTGAGCATTTCTAAACAGGCCTTTGGCAAGCTGTGGGGATATTGAATTTATATGAAACAATTTGGTTATTTGATGTGTTCAGTTTTTGTATGTATTGTGTATTGTTAGTGACTCTGTGTGCCAAAATAACATTCACCCTATCTTTGATTTAAAATGGAAGAAAATTGTTATAATACACTATTCAGAATTACCTTAATCCATATTTTTTCTTAAGACCTAGGGTTGAATACAAGCTCGTCATCACTGGAGAGACATTAATCTTTATTCCTTTATCAGGTTAGCCAGGGAAGTGTTCCTAGCACAGGTTGCGTAATTTGAGTATAGACTTATGGTGCAGGGTTGCTAGAGCAGGGAAGAGGAATTATGAAATAACCCTGGTTGCTGAGCAGTGTTCCAGTTTCTCTTAGGTAGAAAGAAGTGGTAGCACTGGGCAGTAGCTCTGTGTGTGTGTGTATATGCAAGAGGTGCAAAGAATGAGAGCTCAATTGGTACTAAGTTTGCTGCAACCTTTCCTTCTCCCTTCTTATCTGCAAGTTTATGGATGGGAGAAAAAGTAACACCCCAGTACTGCCTAACTACAGTTCTTTGCAACAGGTCTTACTCTTGAAGACCTTAGTATTCAAAATTTTGAAGCACAGTTTGCTTTTTTTCCTTAAAACTCACAAATTACAGGAATACATTGAGTATTAAAATGATGAGGGCAAAGTGTCTCAGAGAGTGGGCAGTACAGGGAGTGAAGTGTGTCTAGCATTGCAATCAAACAACCCCTTTTAATGAAAATTTGTCTTCTGGGCAGAATCAGAGAATCTCCTCTGAAATATGAAGCAGTGATGAGTGATATTTGCTGATGATATGGTTCTATATAACTTTATACATTTTTCTTAGTGTAGGTCATCATATGCCCAAAGAATAATTATCTTGGTAATTTTTTAATCTTGAATGAATATATTTTATATCTTGATGGTATATTTATAAAAAAATATGCTATTTTTTATTCTAAAGACAACACTCATCCATCTATCTATCTATCTATCTATCTATCTATCTATCTATCTATCTATCTATCTATCTATCTATCTATCTATCTATCTATCTTTTGTTTGCAATAAATTTCAGACACCTTATCAAAAGTGTATCTGATTTATGCATGCATATATACTTTATGCTTTATTCAGGATGAGTAAGAAGTGTTGTAATGCATTTCAGAAGGCATTTTTTATATCCTGTTTCTGAAAGGAAAAAATTAATAATGTAGAAATGTTTAAAAGCTGTTTAAAATTCTAGACATTTTCCCTTTGAAATCTGAGCTTTCTGTTCTGTCTTTGTTGTATATTAAATTCTGAAGTCTAGGAAAACATGAGAAATGCAGTGAAATTTCTTTTTCAGTCATTGCCTAAGCTGCCAGGACCATCCTGGGCCTTGGATTAGAAATTGGCCTCAACTCAGACAGAAAATTAGATTAAAGCAGAACTTCAAATCAGATGCCTGAACTGAGTATTACACGTGCAACCTATGTATATATGCAAAATATCATGATTTTGAGAACTTTTGAGTACAATGACAGAATATAGACAAAAGCTGGGATTTTAGAAGAGACTTAGGTACTTTGGTACTCATTGCTGCGGAGCCTTGGGGCAGACAAAAGTTTGACATAGGCAACAAAGGTGAGAGTCAAAATTTCAAGTGATATGTCTTAATTTTTGCTGTCTAACACCAGATTACTTACCCCTGATTACTTTTGTGGTCACAATGAGGAGAGCTTCATACCGCTACATCCTAGGTATAGCTTTAAGAACATGCACTTAGTTTTCCTGCATCCCTCAAATTCCTAAATAATGTTTTTTACAATATCCCCACTTCCATCAGGTGAGAAGATAATACAAAGTTGTCTAAAACTACTGAAAGAACTGTGAAAGAGAAAGGCTGATGAAAATGTTGAAAAACGGATCTAAGATGATCAGCATGTGGATGGTGACTGCACAAAAACAAAGAAAGAAACAAACAAAAAACCCACTACCCTAGAAAGGGGGAAAAAACCAGCATAGTCTGGAAAATGTGCTACCACCTTTGGAATAATCCTCTGAAGAGATGTCCTTGTTCAAAAGCCCAGATCCTGAAATACTTAGTTGTCAAACATGCAATTTGGGAGATTTTGTCTTTCTTCAGTACTTCCAGTTACCTGTGCATCAGAAGATACTAACACTATGAAAGAGAAAAGTGCAGCAACAACTAGTAGTCACAGGCAATGTCGTGAGTTCCTGTGACAACTGAGGACTGTCTGGAGGCTGCAAAAGAATCCCATCTTAAATATACACTACTTAAAATGATCAAAGAGGATATTTTCCTTTTATTCTTGAATTTTCATTCAGAATTAGTTGCCTGCTTAGTACCAAGCTGAATACTAATAACAGTCAGTACCATGACAAAGGCTGTGGTTGCAGCTTGAGAAGGTTTTGTGAATAATGCAAAACTTATACTCCAGAAAAATGATTAATAAAACTACCATAGGGAGAAAAGTTCTTCATGTTTATTCATTTATTTTAGCTTCCTTTGTTTTTAAAAATCATAGTTTATAAATAGTTCACTATACAAACCATAGGCTAGGCTGATAATTTTCATGTGTTTGTCATGGGGAAAATATTAAATTTCATGCTATGTCACAGATTAATAGGAAAACCATATTAATAATATGCAGAAAATTTATATAATTTCAGAGTCATGCCTAGAAGAAAAACAGAATTAAGTAAGAGCTTACAGGGAAAAAGAATGACAATACAATGTTGAGACATCTTGGAATTTCTCTATAGGGAAAGAGCACCCCATAATATACTGGCTTTGTCCCTGTTGTATGTATATACTGAAAAGGAAGGACATTCAATTTTCACATGCTTTCTGTGTGGTTTATCTCTCCTAAATACCCATCTTTCATCTAAGGTTATTACCCTAGGTTCTTCTTATAGAGAGAAATAGGCATTTCCTGAAGGTGTTATTCACTCAGATTCAAATTCAAAGTTGAGATTAAGTGCCTCCTGCATTTTTGTGGAATAATCTGCTCCAGTAAGGTCAGTCTCAAATTTTGTGTGGGACAGGGGGATGAGGGATGTTTCTATTCTTTTTCGTACAAGACATTAGAAAGAGTTGAAAAAGGCAGTGGAGAACAGGAACAAACCACGAGGAACTGGTCTTTTCTAGATGTTGGAACAAAGAATTAGTGCTTGTCTGTATCTAGGTACCTTAAAAATTGTAAATGACTCAAAAGGTAAACTATGATATAAACTCCATAAAAGAACATAGTATTTTCTGCTGCAAAGACTTATGGAAGAGACTTCAATGCAGCAAAAAACTGAATTCTGTATGACTGAAAAATATACTTCAGTATTTACTAAATTATTAAGATGTGTGTTACGTATCACACATAATTTCTTTGTAAAGACCTCTCATTCTTCTTATTGGAATTCATCAGTATATCATAATAGCTTTTGGCTTTTTAGCACTTTGAAGTAATACATGGTCCAGCAAGTATTTTATCTCTATTTCTTTCTAATGTATCCCTGTAATATTAACTATTTTACTCTCTTGATTTCAGCATTGCTGCTCTTGGGGCACTATTGTGATATGATCCATCAGTTGAAGAAATAATCATATAATCAGCAATTATATCTTCTCTGGAAGTATCACCAAGTGTCTCATAACTCTCTTTCTACAATATTTCACTGACACATTTAATCTCAAATGTTAATCTAGAAAACTGATAATGTCCTCCTGGAGATTTAGAGGTACCTAAAAAGAGATGTACCTATCTAATTTCACCTGCCAGACCCCATGTTTCTTATCTGAAATTATAACAAGTTGCCCGACTTTTAATTGACATTGCAAATCTTCTGCTGTCAGTCCTGAGCAGTGATAATAGCCATGGTGCCATTTAACCTTCTGATGTTCAACATACTGAGTTTCTTTTTTTTCTTTGCTTTTTCCTGATCCAATAGAAGTGCTGATGCATTCTCTACTGATACCAACTTGCCCTCTTTTTTACTGGCTAAGGACAAAATTTCGATACTTTCAAACACTTCAAATATACTTTAATTCATAGTTTGTTGCCCTAACTTTACTGTTGATTATAGTGAAAGTACTCATGCAACCTAACAACTGCATTTTAGTTATTCCAAGTGCAACAGAATTTATCTTACTGCAAATACATATACATAATACAACATTTATTTCTATGCAAATATGCTCAGATTCTCCAATTCCTTGAAATATATCATGGTACACTATGACAGTATCTTCTCTGGATGCTAAATTTATCGTTAAATGTCCTCACCTATATACTCAGCATGTTATGGATGGTCATTCAGTTATGAAAAATTGTCATTTCCCTTTGCTTTTTTGGCTGTCACTTCCAGCTTTACCACTTCTTTTGATTAAGTGGGGTATACCCTCTGTTGGTAGAAGTAAATGAAATGTCAGTATTTGCTTTACCTTGCAAAAAATTAGCTTTTGTGGTTTCAGAATCTGGGCTCTTTTAGTACAGAAGTCTGTTGTGCTGTTCTCAAGGCTGGCTTCCAGACCAAATTTGTCAGAACGGCTGTCAAGGACTTAAGACTTATTTTTGTTTTATTTTCTCCTTCAGCCCTCCTGGTTGCCCCAGCATGAGTGATATGCCATCTCAGGACACAGAGTAAACTGTAACTATTTAATAGTGTAGAGACTTCATGGAGCTAAATATGGCAATTCTCTACATTCCTCCCTTTATTAAGAATTTAATCTTTGCTCTCCTCCTACTTCTAACATTACCATGAGGCTTTTCCAACATCATTGCATACACTATGAGTCTTCTAGTATCAGTAAATTCTGTGCTTCTGTTCACACAGAGTTAAGATTGCCTAGATATATACATTGCTTATATATCACTTTCAAATTAATCAGATAAATTAATACCTCTTTGTAAATGGGATTAGGTATTATTTATTGAAAACAGAAGTAACTGTGAGGGGAAAGAACATTTTTTTTAAAGGAATTTCAACTTTTAATCCCAGAATGGAAATATTACTTAATAACAGCAAGGGGTTCTCCCTTTGGGCCTTAATTAGAAGGAAGTAATACAGTTTTAAAATTAAAAACAGCTATTGATGGTAACAGACACCAGGCATACAGAAACATATTTGGTAAAACAGATTTTTTTTCCCAAGGCTGCTTTATAAATAATTAAAACACTTGCTCAATAAGTTTCCAAACAAGCCTCTTTCTGATGACAGTCTGTAAAACAAACAGAAAACATGATTATTTTGGAACTTTTACTACCCTGAAGAGATGTACAGTCTTTCTGCAAAAACTGACTAGCATTCATAGATGATCCTCCACAAAAAACTAAAAAAAAAAAAGAAAGCTGTATTACAGCAGCACTCTCACCACTCTCGCATATTTAATGATGAAAATGTTTATGAGTTTAAGATGATTACAAATACATAAACGAAGAGGCTAAATTCAAAAAAGAAGGTTCATGCTACTAAGTGATTTTGCATAGATGACAAGAGGTCATAAAGCTGAAAAAGAAGACTGACAAAGCATTACATGAACAAAAATGTAAATAGATTAACCCCATAAACACAGAACTCTTAGCAAATAATTTTATTTTTTCAAGGACTAACAACTCATATCCTGTAGAAGGCTGTTTTCATTGTGCCAGGGTTTTGCAAAGTCAGGATGATAGAGAACAAGATAAAAGTCCATCAATTGCTGTGATGAAGGAGACGTAGGCTGAAAAAAAAAGGTAGTATCTTTTGTAAGTGCTCTCAAATTATCTATAGTTTCCTTCACCCCAGTCCTGTTAAGGAGAGCAACTCTAGAAAATCCTTATATCTCTGGCATGGCACTCTTCTTGTGTTTATCCTCAAAGAGCACAGAAGTTTTGGAAACTATTGATGTCAGCAATCAGCCCTGGTTAGTAATACGGCTCAGGCTGTGCTTTGAAGACGCATGGGAAACCTTGGATCTGCTGAGGCACTGGTAACTTTAAAACACTCTCACCTTTTGCTTTGCTGCTTCTTCCCTTCTGTGCAAAGCTCTGTGGTTTGTCAGTCATTCAAAAGGTCTCTGAAAAACTTGCAGCAAAAGATAGTTGCCAGAGAGCAACTTTCTTTGCTTAAGAAAAAAAAAAAAAGCTAGAGCTGGAAGCTGGGCCTTTAATGAAAAAATGCTGAGGATAGTTACACTTTTGTTTGGGGTGGCTGGCACTGTAGGGATTGGGTGTTATGAGTGGCTGGGATGTAAAGGAAAATGCTGGAAGGGTCCACAATCAACATACAAGTGTAGATAGCTCTAGTGAGACTACAAAAATGAGGCAGTTTTTATGATTTTATTGGTAAATCATAATTCTGCAATAGAGTTGGGGGGTTTATTGGTTTTGTTTTGTCTGGGATTTTTTAAGAGAATGAACTTTTTCTCACATTTCCTGTAATTAATAGGCAAGGGGAGCAACTACTATCCAAGGTGGCAAAAACTGTCAGTGTGCTTTGTGTATTTAGCTCAGCAGAAGCTTCTCATTTGGTGTCACTGTAACCAAACTCAAGTAATCCAATACTCTTTTTCCTCATGTGTCTGCTACGTCTTGTTCTTATTCATAAGATGCAGCCTTTCAATACTGAAAGGGGACCTGTATGAAAGATGGGGAAGAACTTTTTAGAAGAGCCTGTTGCAATAGGACAAGGGTAGATTTAGATTAGACAGAAGGAAGAAATTTTTTGCAATGGATGTGGTAAAACACTAGAACGGGTTTCCAACAGATGTGCTAGAAAACATTCCAGGTCAGGTTGGATGGGGTTCTGAGCAATCTGATTTAGTTGAAGATGTCCCTGTTCATTGCAGAAGCAATTGACCAGACCCAATCCACAGGGAAGTTTGTTGCCACCCTGGGGCCTGTGTAAGAGACATCACCAAGAAACTTGCCAGCATGGTGTGGCCCATTGATTATTACCAGCTACTGGCTTCCCACAGCATTACCAACAAAGACCCAACAAGAAGGCTGCAGCAAACAAGAGGGATTTCAGTGTCTTGAGAAAACAGGTCAAGGGATCTGGAGAACAGGTTGTGTTCTCTTCTGTCCTAAGGGTCCTGGATAGGTCAGAAAAAATTGCACATTATCATTACCGTTAACAGTGCCATTAACAGTGACATTAGCATCTTCTTTCTCCAAACTTTCATTGGGGTAACATTCATTGGGATAATTTCCATTTGGGGAAATTTTTAATGCATTCAGCCTTCAGTTGTATTAATACAAGTTTGTAGCCTATATGTGCCTGTGGGGTTAAGTTGCTGTCTACTTCACGCGTTCACAGGTTTGGCAGGAAAAAATGAAGCTGTATTTGTAAGTTCTGGAATAGCTTTGGGTGCTGATGATTCAGCCATTTTCTGAATATCTGAATTTCTGAAAATTCCCTTTGGCCATTGTTGTCCAGCCTCTTTTTTTTTTTTTTTTTTTTTTTTTTTTTTTTTTTTTTAATTCAACAGGATGAATTAATGTCTCAAAGATTTCTGCCAAATTCCTGTCTAAGCTTTTATGTGCAGAGCAAGATGGAGCAGGAGGCATGGCAGGAGTTTGGAAGAATAAATTTTACCACTTTTTTCCAGAACAGCTGGCAACAACAGCCTTAATTGATAGCAGTTGTTGCAGTTTTAGGAGGGGACAGAGAACGTGTAAATTCTTACAGTTTCTAAAAGAGATAAATGAAGTCTGTAATGCATGCACAAATTCATGGAAAGTCTGTTGGGAAAGGCACCCTTTTTGTGCAAGAATTTATTTTTTTTTAATACAGTTCCAAGCTTTCCCTTGATAGGAAAAGGATTAACTCTGTTGTATTCCTGATAGATGTGCAGATTTCTCAGTGGTTTGAATACATCATCAGTTCCATGACATTGACATAACATAGATACAGTGTACAATATGTACTTTTATTGACAGCAATATAACATCCATTGTTTCAGTGTAAGAAAATGAATGTTTTTTGATTTTTGTTGTCAAAATTGTTTAGTAACTAAGTTATTTTTTAAAGCCTCTTAAAAAAACCCCAATGGTAAAATATCAAAATGGAGGTGGCAGATGACATCATAAGCACTATATGCATCACTTCCTTTTCCGAATGGATAATACCACAGGTTAAGAAAGGAGATCTTTCCCAAATACCTCATATATGATTTTATGGAGCCCATTAGGAGGGCTATGAAATTATCCTTTTCTTAACTCTTACTTATTTGTAATGCTAAAGACTGTCTCCAATACTGGAAGATCTTTACCCTGAAATACCAGTAGCAGATGGAATGTCATTTGGTGTAGGTATGGATGACAATAAGATTTGAAATATAGCTGCTTGCCATTCAAATTTGTAATTGCCAGTGAGGAGGTGCTGTGATTACTTGATTTCGTGGAAAGGGAGCAAGAAAAATAAGTTGGACAGCCAGTATGGGCAAGTACACAGACATTTAAATGAATGAATGTTTGTTTTTTCATAAGCTGGTCAGTTTATTATACAAATATTTGATCTAGATTTTGAACGATCTCAGCATCTGAGATTTGCAGTCCAATGTTAAAATGTGGTCATAGTTTTTCTGGGAGATTTCATGGGGTATGTATAATACAAATGATGCAGAATGAATCTATGAAATATCTATTTCAATTTCTGTTGATTATTAAACTATATTAAAAAAATGTGTTATTAAAGAGTTAGTTACAAATTATTCTTGTGCAATGTCAGCACAAGTATAACATAGATAAAAGAATTAGCATTTGAATTCTCTCTAACAGATTTCATGAAGTTTCACCACTAAAACCATCAGATGCTAGCACTGACCTCTGGCCATGTGTGCAGCGAAAATATGCATGTCTTCTATATCAGTAGGTGCAGAATTCAAGGGCTAGTTGACAGTTAACAATCCTTCATCAAACTTGGATTGCACATATGGGTTTGCATGGTTTTTCTCATTTATTTTGATGAAAGTAAAAACTTTATCCAATGCACTAAAGACTTGAGCCACTAAATCAGGTGAAGAAATTCTCTTCTGGATGGGATACTGGTGGTCCAATTGCATAGTGGACTCATGACTGTGTCACAGAGGATGAGTAGTGATGCTTAAAAAGGCTTCAGAGTTCCAAGAGGGATGTAAATATTTTAATGGGACTGTGTAAGAAGTTGATAGGATTCACCAGGGGTCAGACAATACTTTGATTTATTGAGATAGAAAATGTTTTGGTCTATTAATCACAATAACATAAAGATAGCAGCATATTTCCCTACATTATTCCAAGAAATGTCTAGAGTAGACAATCAGTATTTAACTTTTCTGAAAAATTCTTACATTAATAATAGCTGCTATAATGCCTGTGTCTATTTATTTATGAGGCATGAGACAATTGGTGTTCTCAGTTTGTCAGTTATTCAGATGACTCTTTCATAGATAATAACTGCTGGCTTTCATAGTTTATTTTCAGGTTGTTAACTTTATAGTTTCTCTCAGAATGCTACAAAGTATACAAACAGATTTTCTTTACCTTCAGCTTAAACTTAAGAAAACATTTGATTTATTAATTAATAATTGCTTGTTTACACCCATCAACCTCTCTCTGTCTCTGAAGAATAGAATTCCTTGGGAAAAGCAGTATAAGCAGCCTTTTTTAAAAGGGAAATGCCAAAGTAGGATTTTAGGGAGAAAAATGAAGGGGTAAAAAGAGAGGAAAAATAGAGAAAGACAGAAAGAGAGTAAGCTGGTTAAAGGCTTGTATTTTGCAAAGGTTTGCATGGCAAGTATTTTGTTGTTTAGTTCTGGGGGGTGGGGACAGGTCAGGCTGGGCTACAGGGGTGTGTTCTGTGAGATGCCAGAAACTCCCCCTGATGCATCTGTCACTGGCCAAGGGTGGATTCACCAGTTTACCTTATCTGAAGAGAAGATGGTAGAAAAATATGTATAAAAAAACCCTCCATCTGTAAGTATAACACTTTGCAACAGAAAAAATTGCTCTCTTTGTCAGGATTTAACTGAACAAGGCCAAGAAGTAGATTTCTATATTACTTTCCTAGCTGCTTTTTCTAAAGCTTAGATGAAAGTTTACTTATGAAAACTGAGATATATGTTCTTGTTACTCATATAACATTTAATTCACTGCACTATTATGCTTTCTTCTCCTAAGCTTGCTTGCTGTACTTTCATTTAAATCATATTTTCACCTAAATTTCCCATGTAATCTTTAAATAGCCAGCTGTGATTTCCTCTGGTCACACTGTGTATGGCAAAAATTGGATCAATCCAATGTTTGCTATTCCTATTCATTTCTATGCTTCAGGAAACAGACGTGCTCTTCAGGACAGTATTTTATAATCATATGTATTTATTTAAATTTTGTTTATTCACCACTTTTTAAGCAATAGCTGAGTAAATTAAATCAAGTTAAAGTTTATATGTACAAAAAATTCAAGGGAAATGTTTGCAGAGTAAGTCTCTGCTCAGGGTCAAAAGTTTGGACACTGCATAAATTCTGTTAGCTGGTCTCCACTCAGTCCAGCAATTAAACCACAGAGGCAGAACTTGAAAGTGGAAAACAATAGCCAATTAACAGAGATAACTGTACCATAGAAAAGAAACATGAGAAATACAAATAAAGGAAAATGAAACTGCAGGGTGTTTGGAGGTTTATGAAAGTAAAATGAGGAAACTTCGCATCAAAATTTAATATTCAGAAAAATAAAACATAATCAAATGAAAATCCTGTTTACCTTTGTCCTGGTTTAGGACAAATTAGGGGAAGGTTTCCAGAAGGAGCCCCCCAGAAAACAAACCTCCACCACCCCTTCCTCCCCCCAGCTCTGGGTTTGAGAAGGAATTTCTCGGAGGAGAAGTGGAAAAAACCTATTTATTGACAAATAAACAAAGACACTCCCCAACACAAGGGAAAAGAAAAATACTCAAGCAGTTGCTGTGAGGGGAGGGCGCAGAGCTTCTGTTTTCAGGCGTTGAGGACCCCCAGATATTCCCAGGTCAGGTCCGGAGCTGGTCCAATGATCTTCGGCGCGGGGGGAAGGGAGAGAAAAAAGCAGTGAAAACCAGCAAAGGAAAAGAAAAAAAAAACAAAAGCAAAAGCAAAAAACCAAAACCAGCAGCGAAGTAAAGGCAGCAGCCAAAAGCAAAGCAAAGCAAAGCCTGCAGCCAAGCCGAGCTAGCAGCCAAAAAGCAAAAGCCCAAGTAGCCCCACCACAGCAAAACACCCCACCGAGGGGGGGGGCAGCGGTTAGACATAACAGTGCAGTACATAGAGATAAAGCTGCACGATTGGGATAGGAGGCACCGTCAACCCAGGACAACCTTGAGGAAGAAGAAAAGAAGAGGAAACAAAAAAATATATGACAGAAAGAAATTTTAGGGGTCGCTAGTGGTTTGCATAAATAGAATAAGGAAAAATATCTAATTAAATCTACCCTCTGTTGGCATGAAAGAGAAACTGCTGCATATAATGTTTCCAACTCTAGAAATTACAAAAGTTTGATCCTTAAAGCCAAAGCAAATATTTTTTAAAAATTAAGACAAAATAAGGGAATTTGCATATAAATATTCTTTCAGGTTTTCTTTAATCTGCTCAGTCACAAAAGACTTAGGAACAAATAAGGCAGACGTATAACCACTTAGAATACTATAAGTATCTGCTATTTTTTGGGAAAGGCAGCCCAATTCACAGTTCATAAATAAGGCTAACATTTGCACACATGTTTACTGAGACTCCTGATCTATCAGCTGACCTTGTGTGATCTCCACAAGAATTTGAATAAAGAGGAGAACAGTGGAGAAATACAAATTCATGTTTTCTAAATGAGTTAGATTTCATTTCTCTGTTTGTTTATGCAAAGATTCTATAGACAAGTAGAATTGTTTTTAAGGTGTCCCAGAATCACTGAACCAAAGAATGGCTGAGATTGGAATGGTGGAGGTTGTAATGGTACATGTTGGCTTCTCTGGAGATCATCTCTTCCAATCCTTCTACGCAATCAGAGCCATCTGGAGCCAGTTGCCCAGGATTTTGACCAAATGGCTTTTGAATATCTCCAAGGATGGAGACTCCACAACCTCTCTGGGCAACCTGGGCAACCTGTGCCAGTGCTCTGCCACCCTCACAGTGAAACAGTGTTTTTTGATTGCAGTAGTGTTCAGACAGAACTTCCTGTGTTTCAGTCTGTTTCCATTGTCTCTGGTCCTGTCCCTGGTCATCACTGAAAAGAGTCTGGCTCTGTCCTTCAGGTATTTACACACATTGATAAGGTCACTCCAAGCCTTCTATTTTCTACACTGAACAATTCCAGATCTCTGAGACTTTCCTCATGTGAGAGGTGCTCTTTGTCCCTTAATCATCCTGATGGCACCTCAATGAATGCTCTCCAGGATGTCCATGTCTCTTTTGTACAGGGAGGCCAGAACTGGGCACAGCTCTCCAGAGTCTCACCAGTGCTAAGACAAGGGGAAGCAACATCTGCCTCACCTAGTAAAAATTTTTTTGTCTACTGCAGCTGAGAATACTATTTGCCTTGTTTCCAGCAAGGACGAATTGCTGACTTATGTTCAACCTGGCGTTCACCAGTACCCTCAGGCTCTTTTCTGACAAGCTGCTTCAAAACTGATTGGTCCTCATGGGATTGTTCCTCCTGAGGTTCAGGATGTTACACTTTCCCCTCTTGAACTTCATGAGGTTACTGTTCGCATTTTTCTTGAGTTTTTCAAGGTCCCTTTGGATGGTACGTTCACCCTCTGGCAAGTCATTCACTCCTACTGCTTTGGTGTCATTTTCAAAATAGCTGAGAGTACACTGCTGAGGTTTGCTTGAGAAGCTGACAAAGAAAATATTAAATACTCAGCTGTAGGCAAGTGGAACAGGCATGTTTTCTAGAACAGAGGTGAACAGGATAGGATTAACCACCACCTATTAATCTACCCTGGAGGCAAGCTGCTTGTGATGTCCCACGTGGCACACTGTTAGAAAGGGAAGAATTGGTGACCTTTCCTGACACTGTTTGTCAGAGTTTTAATCAAAGTAGTTAGAACAGTATTACTATGGTAGTTATTTATCAGTTTTAGACTAGCAGTATGTTTAGAAATATGGCTGTCCATCGCATCCATATTTTGAGTTCCTAACTGCACATTGTGTCCATAATTGAGATCTTTCATTAGCTTTAAAACAACTACTACACCATGACACTGCTCTGTTAAAAATTAAAATTTTCTTAATGTGTATGTAACAACAGTTATGTTATTCAAAGCTGATCTCCAAGCTCCAAAGACAGAATTCTTGATAAGAGAGATTGACTTTTGAGAGGGCTTTTAAGGACTAGGAGGATTCCCAAATGCCACCATCAACAGTGAAAACTATGAAATCTTCCACTTTCAAGTTCTAGTATCCCTGTTAAATGAAAATGATGGAAGCAAATTGATTATTTCTATATATCTGCCATAGAAATATAAAAAGTTTCCACTAATAAAACAAGATTTTTTTTTTCTCAACTCAACTTTTATTGCCTGAACAATAAACAGAAATGTCAGAAAGTATCTTTGCTATTTATATTGTTCATAAAGTATCAAATCAGTTGTGATAGATAAATTGCTAAGGTTCAATAAAAAAATTAATTAGTACCCTGAGGTATAGCTCCTATTGTATCAGCTGATGCTGGAGAAGTGGTGTACCTGCTACCAGCAATCTCTCTAAAAGAGTATTTGTGTCTTGTCAGCATTCTTCTTTTCTTGTACTGAAAATCTTTCACCAAAGGGAATAAGAAATGAGATATCATTTATATACCTTCAAAACTCTGCTTGCTGTAGTCTTTAAAGTTTTAAACCTTGTATCTTAATATCCCAAACAAAAAGGCTTCTGTAATGAGATTGTCCATTTTTTGTCTCTTTTCACTTGTCTTCTTTTTAATAAAATGAATCACCTAACCAGGTTACACCCAATTTCACTGAAGTCTCACAAATTCAAATGATTTTTGTGATGACCACTGGGATAAATTCGTGTGTGACAGAGGACTAGGAAAGGGAAAGGAAGAGGGAGACAGAACTGGGATTCTTACTGAGTGAAAAGCTGAGCTGAGTGGACAAGGGTGGAAAAGGAACCAGCTAGGAGATATTGTAGGATTATATAGGGACATAAGAGAGAGTGTTAACACAAAAGTTTAAGGAAGGAATTTCTCTGTGTGACATACCAGCCAAACCAGTCTAGTCTACACAAGTATCATTATTTGAGGTTTCCTGTTAATAATAGTTCTTTAAGAGGAGACAGAATACATAATAATCTGTGTATGAATATGGTGTAACTATTACATTGTGTCTATGTGATGAAGTCTGAAAACACAAAGTTACTAAAGTGCTGTCCTTTAGAAGATGAAAGCTGTGAAATTGCTGTGTAACATAATTGGAAATTCCAATTTCAAATGTAAAAACTATAATGTAAAAAAATGTAAAAACCACTTTTCTCAAATTATACTTTTGTAATAACTAACACTTAAAGTGTTTTCTCCTTTTTTCCATTTGATTAAGTTCCAAACAAATTACTTTTGCCCATTTGGACTTGCCCATATTTTGTACTCTTTACGGGGCTGATATACATTGGCAGCTACAGCTGAAAAGTCAAACTGAAATACAACTACTGTTTCTTCAAGGAGATATTTCACATATCATTTAAACAGTCAAAATATCAAAATGATGGCTTAAGTCCTTGGAGTGTTTATAACTCAAATGACATAGCAAAAATGTCAATATCAAAGTGAATACTAAACAAAAGTCAAGTCAAGTAAAAAATCAGATAATTTAAAATGCAAACACATCTTATAAATATGAAAGCTAGAGCTAAAAACAGTGGAAGTGCACTAACCTTCACATGCTTATAACAAAGTTTCAAGAACCCATATGTTTCAAGGATAATGTAGGACCACATGTCCATATCTCAGTGATTTATAATAGAAATAGTTGAAATACCTACAACAGTTCTAAATCTCTAGTTAAAGTCTTTATCCATCCTTTTAATAATACCACTTTTGCATGTTTTCTTTAAATGTCCAGGGACTTGTTTATTAAAACTAGATTCATGAATGTGCTCACTCTTATGATGTTCTGAACAAAAACAGGGCAAGGCTATGCACAGATATGCTCCTTATTGGGATGTTTTATTTTGGTTTTCTTTTCTAATGGGGATAGGGCTGCAACTCATGACCAGAAAACTGGACCAAGAGCAGACAAACACTGCCTTGGATAAGGAGGTGAAAATGCTGACATAACACCATATGTAACTCTCTCTCTTTGTTTCCTCACCTCAGGCTAGCTCTTTGATGAAGCAAAGTGCTGGGTTCTGTTTTTTGGGTACTCTCAGATGCATTATATTGAATTAAACCTCAAGGCTATTCTATCTAAGAACCAGAATTAAGACTTCAATAGTGCTCAGTCAATTTTGTAAAAAGCTGTTTTTTTGTAAGCATATGTGGCAGGCATGCAGGAAACAGAGTTGATACTTCTTAAAACTGCATTGGCACAAAAGCTGTTGGGCGTTTATTGGCATTCTCTATACTTAGCACTTTTTATACAGAGGTCTGATACAACACCTTCACTAATTTTTAGCAGATACAAGGCATCTGACAGATATCTGTCTTTAGGATGTGGTGGCCCTGCTGTGTTTTCTGATTTTTCAAGCTGAGAAGAAAACTTCAGTTATGACCTTCTCCAAATATCTGATAATTTCTTCAATGTATCAGGCATAGATTTAATAATTAGTCAATCTACTTAGCTTCTGGTGAAGCAGAAATTAAGGTTCTGTAACCAGAGTTTTCCAGGTATTATGATCTACTCTCGAGACTTCACAAGCAGAGTAATCTTCCTCAAATACACCCAACTAAATGTAGTTAGAATGTGCTAAACTCAAGATTCAGTCAAAAGCAGTCAGAAAGCAGCTGTTGTGCTATTGCCAGTAACAATCTGCATAATTTTCAGCTTTCTATTTCATTCCATAAGCCAGTTGCAATGGGACATGACCATTATCACAATGGAAAGCTATTCTACCAGAGTTAAGCTGCAGTGATGCTTTCCCTTATGCAAAGCGATATATTTGTTGAAACATAAACCTCCTGGGGAAAAGCAGCTCTTGTTGCTACTTGCATTAATCATTCAATTAAGGGATCTGTCTTTAGCCTCTCTGTGTATAGCCTTCTTAATTAACTCCCCATTTTTGGCATATTCGTTTCTCGCAAGGTGGGTACACAGCCCATGTCTCAGGGACCTTTGACTTGCTTTGCCTTATATTCTGTACCTCTGAGGCTTGAAACATCATATCTATGCTGCAAAAACAAGTTGGGTCCGAGGCCAGTCCCGCCAAGAACAGTACAGAGCATACTTACAGAGAAATCAATCTGGCTGATTACCATACCATCAGGCATACCCAGATATGGGTATGTTGCAGGCCTCCTGCGGTGACAGGCAAGTGGAAAGATTTTAGGGAGAAAGTTACTTTCCTTGTTCAGAGCAGCCTACACATTGTCCCCCTGTCTCTCCAGTGCATATCCTTTCTGGGGAATTTATCTTCTTTGTGTTACTCTGTAGTGGAAGGGAGCCATGCAGAGGAGAAACCCACAGTGCCAGTTAATATCTTGGACAAAAGCAAATCAGGGGAAATGCTGACTGTCAGACTCCCTTGCTGCATGATTAACCCCTTTACCCACACCTTAAATCAGTCTTGTGTAGATGTCTCTCCATCAGTATCCATAATGATTGTTTGCACTGGCTCCTGATTGATCAGGAATGGTTTACTCACACTGGATGTAAGGATAGCCCCTCAGAAAGGCCATTAATTAAAAAGACACATGAGCCAGCTTGTCGAGCTTCCAATTTTTTTAACCTTTATCTATTTATCTATTTACTTATTTATTTTTGTTCTCTTTTGATTTTAATTGAACTGTCTCAAAGGGAATCAGTGCATGGAGAAATATAAGTAGCTTTTAACAGAGGCTGGGATTTTAAGTTAAGTAGCTGTGGGAGATGTTGAAATACAGATTGCATAGGCTAAATTTGGGCAACCAGGAAGTGTTATGGGCCGTGGTGTTTCCTTATGCCGGCTGAAGAGGGAAGCATCCATGTTGAAATGTCAACAGCAGGTTTATTTCCAGAGAACTTCAAATCAGGCAGGTGCTGGCTCACAGGTTTGTTCTCAAGTTTCCATCTAAGGGGTGCCAAGGTCATGCCAACAAAAAGTCATCTTCCCAGTGTCACATCAAGTATGAGCATAATCCATTCGAATATGGATTTGAGACTATCACATACCTATTCGTGGCAGAAGTCAAGGGAGAATTATTTAAAGTACTGATCAATTAATTTATTCATTTCTATGGATTTTTAAATATTCATACATCCAAAAGTCTGGGTGCACATGAAAAATGTTACTAGAAAACCCAGGAATATAATGAAATAATCTAATACATGTCTCAGAGCTATTTTGTCAGAGGAAACCTCTGCATTCTAAAAGCTTTACTGTTCTCCAGTTATCTGATTTTTTTCCTTCTTTTTCTTTGACCTAAATTTAATAGAGAACTTTAGGAAATGCACTTAGGTTTTTGAATATACTATGTAGCTTCTAATGGAGGAAAAAATGACAGAAATGAGAGATGAGATGGAAAAGAGGAGGAGAAACATGAAAAGGGAAAGTGGATGTAGAGAAGCAGAAAAGACAAACAGAAAATAAAAAATATAAGAAAAATAGAAAAAACAAAAAAAATAGGGAAAGAAAAAGAAAAAAGGAAAATAAGAAAAAACAAATACATCTGCTGGTTAACATACATAACAGCACAAAAATGCATGTTCTAAAACATGTTGTTATTTGGATAGAGTTTTATGATCCATTAGACAAGAGAAGTCTTCAATCAAGAAATTTGAAAAACAGTTTACCATTTCAAGCCTCCTGAAAAGAAAATTCATCTGACTTGATGAGACAGATCAGGACCACCGTGGTGATTTAATGGAGCAATCAGCAATGTGTCAAATCTGACTGATGTGTCCCTTCAGAAACCTGACAGGTGATTTGATCCCCACCAGCACAGAAAAATCTCCCCCAGAAGACTCTCTTGCTGACACAAGCTGTGGAAAAATTTTTCCAGTCAACTGTTTCTTATTCTGCCCTTGAATTGAGGTGATTTTTTTGTCCAATTCTTTGCTTTGACTTGATCTGAATAGCACTGTCTTGACCCAAAGATATTATTTATGACAGAACATAGCTCTTACCTTTCAAAATGTCAGACATCTTATCAAGTGATGAAAGTTATTCCTTTAATACAGCTAAAATAGGAAAGTAATAAATATAATTTGCATAGAATTTTTAAAATTCTAATAGCTATAAATGTATATTAAACCCAGTAAAATTCACACTAGGAGTCCAGAAGAATAGTTACCTTTTTTTTTGATTTTAAGTGAGTTACTGTAGAATGCCTGCAGAGAAAGGCAGAGGGTAAGTAACAGACATAAAACAATTAGGGGCTCATTTTATTTCAAAATGGCTAAAAAAATCATTTTATGTTAAGTGATTATTTTGCTTTATAAAGTATGCATATTTGAAAGCTTTATTTTTAAAAAAATTATTTAAATTACGGTTTTAACTTGTGTCAGAGGAAAACTACATTGCATTGCCTTGCTTCTTCCAAATCTATTTACTTAACAGATCTCTGT
This sequence comes from Trochalopteron elliotii, assembly GCA_024734555.1. NCBI lineage: Eukaryota > Metazoa > Chordata > Aves > Passeriformes > Leiothrichidae > Trochalopteron > Trochalopteron elliotii. Next base: position 1,764,960 of record JANPWX010000076.1, read on the forward strand.
CTGCCCTGCTTTACAGCCCATTCATGGCCTTACACACAGAAATCCATTTTTTAAATAAGACTGTACTGTAATTTGACATCCCATGCTGTAGATAGAGTCCTGCGTGTATTAGCAGATGCCATAATTGGAAAGGCCAGAGACATTGAAGGCATTATAAATAATTTACTGTATCAATTAATACTCAACATTATATAATTAGGAAGTTAGCATACCCTGTTTATGTAATGCTGGGTGCATCATTAGAAAAGATAAATAAGCAGAATGTGAACTAATACTGTCAACAGAACAAAGGAGGTGGCTAAATTTCTCCTCCCTGCCAGGGCAGCTAGGTGAAGCTTTGCTGTGATGAAGATGTGTACACAGAGGCACATTTCAGGAATGCAGAGGCAAAGTGGTGGTGGCAGCAGCAATCTCCCAGTGCTGCTCCCCAAACCCGGGGCTGTGGGGCAGAGGACAGGGAACACATGGCCAAGTGCTGCTGTTCAGCCATCCTCTCTTGTGGCTCTCCAGCATCATGATTTAGCATCCTGCCAGGCCATTTTGGGAACAGTCTGAAAAAAATAGCAGCTTTGAATCCAGTGAGTTCAAAGAGGAAGATACATTTTGCCCCTTGGTCCTTCTGTGTGGTTGGTGTGCACCCAGCTATTGGTAGTGCAGCTTTTCCAGGTGCAATCAACAGTCAGGATCACCAATACATTAACTAAAGTGTGATCAGTGAAGGATATGAGTGGGTAGGTAGATTTGCAACAGAAATGAAAAAGTGAATCAGTTTAATATACAAATTCTATTTATATAAATTTCATGTCCACATAAGATCTGCAAGTAATTTCCATTAAACAGGCATGAACTTGATGGGAGAATTGAGAAGGCAGAATTCCTTCTATAAAAGCTTTGGTCTACATGATGATGTTTATTTTTCTTTATGAAATATTAAAAAGTCTGTTTAAACTCTGAGCAGTTGAATAAGGTAATTATTTGCAATGCATTAGGAGTAATATGAAATTTTATATAAAGTATGTATGTTCTGAATCAAGATTGTGTAGGGTCATTTCTTTTTAATGATGTCAGTTCATAATTAAAATCGACACAAGCAGGTTATTTTTGGAAGATGGGAGCTAGTGTTTAAATGTGCCTGTTACAGATCTTGTGTCCAATTCCAGTCTGACTGCTTTATTAAAATGTATTTGGTGAGCTCCCCTAACAAAAATCAATTTTAACACCTTTTTGCAAACAATTTCCTTTCTGTTAGAATATTTTCATTTGTAATTATAAAATCATTGGTGTAAGGAGATACAATTGGAGTTTGTAGAGTACAGTTTATTTTTTAAATTACATTTAATGAATAATTGAAAATTATATTAATCTAAGGAAAATAAATTTGAATTTATGATTGTTTCATTTTAATTTTTATTAAATCCACTTATTAGATGTTCATTGCAGGAATACCTATACAAGTCCTACAGCCTGAACTTGTCTTTAAATAGCATAAATAGGGTCAAACTAGCCTGATGATTTATGCTTATTATCTCCCAGATTATATCTGCATTAATGTGGTCAGTTAGATGCCTACAGTGTAATTCGGTTTCTATTAAAATGGAAGACACAATTCCCAGTGATGTAGGTAGGTCAATACTTTGTACATAGAAATGCAGAGCATAATTAGCTAGGAAGGTCTTTGAGAAGAAATGCTGCTTTCATCTTCTTCTGACCAGAAAGGTAAGGATGACCCCTGCCCCTCATTAGCTTCCCTAGAATCTGAGGGTGTTCTGTATTTTTTCAGCAGCTCACAGGTCCCACGTCACAGCCTCAGTCCAAGAGCCTATTAAAGGTACATGTACGGCTCTTTTTGGCTCTGTGGACACGGGATCAGATATGTTCTATTAGCCCTGAAGGTCAAAAGCAGATTTAGCTTTTGAAGCTATTGAAAATTGTTCTTTGATGATGAATAGATGATGCTTTAAGAGATTCATCTGACATAGTTTTATCCATCTACAAGTTTAGTGTCTAGTCCAAATGGTGGGGTTTTTTTAAGTTTTACTGCTGTATCCACCTTACAAAAAAAAGCCTATAGATTTTCCCTTTTATATAATGAGTGAAAAAAAAGTTTAAATGAATGGTTAGACTATATGACTGTTACGGTTTAGTTCCAGTTGGCAACTGAGCTCCACACAGCTGCTTGCTAACTCTCCCACTCCTCTGTGACATGGGGAAGAGAATTGGAAGAAAACTCATGAGTTGAGAAAAGAAGAGTATAACAATTGAAATGAAATCATTTAAGAAAGCAATATTAAGTAATGAAAAGGAAAATAACAAAAGACAGAGAAATAAAACCCAAGAGAGAGAATGATGAAATTAAGATAATCATTCACTGCCAGCAAACCAATGCAAAGCCAGTCCCCAAGCAGCAACTTCCTCTCCAACCCTTCCTCTAGTTTTATGGCCATATGGTTTTGGCTATCCCTTTGGTCAGCTGGGATTAGCTGTCCTGACTGTGTCCCCTCCCAACCCCTTGTGCACTCCCAGTCTTCCCTACTGGTGGAATGGGGTGAGGAGTAGCAAAGGCCTTGACCCTGTATAAACACTGCTCAGTAATAACTAAAACATCACTACATTATCCACAGTGCTTCCAGCACAGACCCAAATCAGAGCCTCGTGCCAGCCACTATGAAGAAAATGCTCCAACCAAAACCAGTAAATTAACTAATTTTAGATGGGCTTGATTACACGAAACAAATTCACTGTGAAGGCAACTGAAATTTCCAAAGTATGTATCAGTTCAGGAGCTGTCAGGTTTCATACCGCTAGCTTCAGACCTCCTGTGGGCAGCAGAAAACTACTCTGAAGACATTGGTGTATGCCAGTTGGCTGGATCTACTGGTGCTATTTGGAAGTGCTATTCAGGATGTTGAACTGAGTCCAACCTCTTAAAAAAAAAAAAAAATTCCTCTCAGCTGTAATTCCATAAAGACTTACATCAGGAAGGCTTTTGATTACAAAACTCATGCAGAAATATGCTTACCTCCAAACTGGCTATTTTGGCCATGCAAATATCACTCTAGACTACAGAAACACTTCCAGTGCCAATCTGAGACAGACCATGAAATGATTCTGATGCAGATTAAGGAAATAACACAACATGATTCCTGGACAGTTTTAGGTTTGTATGCTTCAAGGTGCTGCATGTTCATCCCTGATCCTACAAAAACGGTCTTTAAATTTGAGAAAGTCAAGGCTAAATCCCTAATTTATTTTTCTTTTAGTGAAAATAGGGTTCAATTGTTATTCAAGTTCTCTTGGTAATGAAAACTGGATATTCCATCATAAAATTAACAGCCTTAATACATGTGGCTTGAAACTGTCATTAAACACCCTTTTTGTTTTATCACTGCACATCAAAATAATGTCTTTGCCTTGGCAAATCTGTCTTTCTGAGTGAAAAAAAATTGATTAGGAAAAGAGATTTACTTACAACTTTGATAACTAATTTTCTATGAAATTTGCAGCAAGACTGTGTAGCATAACAATCTTTGTGGCAAAACAGTCTTCATACTCTTAGTTCTCTTTTGTTGAAATTGTAATCCTGATTAATTGTTGCTCTGATCTTTTTCAGCCTTCTGATGCTTGCTTTTTTGTACTGGAGTTTCTCACGGATTGTAACATAAACAAAGTGATTGTTTTCACATTCTTCTCTGTGATGGATGAGGTGTCAACTGAGGTGTCAACCTCATTGTCCAATTGCTGATCAAACTCCAAAAACAATATAAATCGAAATCCCAAATAAACATCCTTCTTTTTTGCTCTCACAATCTGTCTGCGTGAGTGTCCTTCTTTTCGTATCCATCTAGTGACAATTAATGATTATGTGATATAAAATTATTTCAGTTCAGCAACTTATACATGAAATTACCCGTATCTTATATACAAGTTGCACAGAAATTTTTTTAAGTGCCAGAAAATGACATTAGCATAATATTTAAACAAAAGTCTACGAGAAAAGATAGCATTTTCTTGCTTAAATTAATTTATTCATTATTTTGATACTGAGGGAACTTACCTAAAACCAAAAGATTCTTGTTCAAACTTTTAACAAACTTTTTTGTAACATTTCTGTGAGATTTACTTAAGGTGTGTGAAATGCTTTGGTACCCACATCTTGATAGGATCATATAAAACAAGGCAGTAGCTGACAAAGTGGCTGTTCATATAACCAGTACACACAAACAAAAAGTAGTTTCTCTGTTTCTCTGTTTGCCAGTTAGACATAATTAGCAATCACATTTGGGTAGTAAAATAAGCACAGAACTCCAGTTTATACTATCTAAACAATGTAGTTTTTCAAGTTTCTGTCAAGATGTACCTTCAGAGATCAATTTATCATATGATTTAACAAGATACAAGGAGACACTTCTTCCTTCAAGGTTATCATATGCCATATGGCTTGCTCTATAGGTTTGCCAAAAGTCACTTAATGCCATATGTCCTGAGCCATTTGTTTCTCAAATAGTACCTCAGCCACTGCAGACGTTATCTGATACAAATAATCAGGAAGCCTAATGTTTGTCCTTTGCTACAATTTTCTGTGTAAAGTAAGTATCATGAGAGATTTGTGCACATTAAATCTTAATATTGATCCTTCAAAAGACAAATTTCAGCGCCATGCACAGTTCCACCTCCTGTAGCACTTGGAAGAGGAAGTAGATTTGTCTGCACAGGCAGGTGAATACCAAATAAGTGACTCCACCTTTCCCTAGCGAAAATAGAAAAACTTCTGAAGGGTGAGAGAACCTCTTAAACAGTTTTTAAGAAATGGTGTTTAATCAAAAAATGCTCTGATTAATCACAAAATCCAGTGTAGTGTGAATTGCTGGGAGAAGCAGAAGGCAAGGGACATCCTTCATCTGTAATTCTTTCTTTCCTACAGCTGTTAAGACAGGTGCCTTGTCAAGCACATTCTTGAAAATTCAGAAAAAAAGGTTTGTCTTGTGCAACTGCATAAGATTCATGATCCTTTAAGCTGGATATTAATTTAGGGCAGGAGCAGTGCAGCAGACCACACACCACAATAAGCTGTTCTACTGAACTATTTAAATTAGGGATTTGTGGAAGCAACGAGCATATTTGAGGAAATATATTATTAGATATTTTAAAAAATCCTAAAACTTTGCCTTTAAAGAAAAAACATTTGACTATATTTTCTTATATGGGTTTATCTTAAGATGGGTTTTTTACATTTTTGTTACTAATCTCATATTTTATTAACTTTCATAATTTTACCCTATATCTTTTACCCTAAATATTTCTTAAAATAACATCCAAAGAAGATCTTGTTTTTAAAGCTTGGAAAAGATGTATAGCAGAAGAGCGATGCAACTGTTGCTGTTGCCAGTGATCCAATCATCAGAGCTCAATAAAAATGTCCACTTATGTTTGCTTTATACTTTGCTTTAAGCAGACCTGTTATATAGTCTTTAAATATGAAAAGAGGACATCCCTTGCAGGATGCTGTATGGATTAATTACCTAAGGTTTGTTTAACTCTTTGAAGATAAAGAATTCTATTTAGATACTAAGCATTACTTTCAAGTAGAAAAATAAGTTAAATGCTGGCTGAATGGCAGTGCTGGGGTAACAGCTGTTTGGCTTGGAGTTACAAAATCACTCTTTCCATTCGAGGCCTCACAGCATCCACAGTATTTTCTCTCCAGAGTGTGAAAGTGGCAGGTTTTTGTTGCCATTGCTGGAGGCACCGCAGCTCTGGAAAGGCTGAGACACCTGGCAAAAACACAGCAAGTCACATACTGATTACATGCACAGGCAGGAAAGCAATTAGAGTATCAGAAGAAACTGTGATTAGAGTTTTGATATCATTTTAATGTATTCTCATGTGCTTTTGTCCTATGCTTTCCGTACAACAAGATGTATGGACACCTTTTGGTCTTGCACTACGTACAAGGGAGCTGCAGTTAAAATGATACTATTTTCAGGCTATTATCCCTTTTCAGCTTAAGCTGAACACCAAATATTTACTGATTTACACCCCAGAGAAAATACTATGATGAGAGTTGGAAACTGCTAACTCTTGGCCTCTGTAATGGATGCATGAGCAGCACATGCTGTTCCAGCCCTGGAAATGCAGCTTCCAGTGCCACACAGTTGCATGTTGTTTTTTTATTAATTAAGGACAATATTCAGTTCTATATCAAAAAATCAATTCAGATGCCCTTAGGTATGGCAGGCACCACTGTTATAGTGATATAGTAGTGGAATCTTAGATATCTATTTAATTTGGATTTTGAATTCCTTGACTGCATTGACTATATTTTCACTGCCTGTAACAGGAATCAAAATATCTAGTGAAGTTGTAGACACTTGCAAATAAATGTGTAACAACCTCTTTTCATAAGGGTAGAAAATCAATTCTGTAAATTGAGGTGTTTTGAGGGGTCCCAGAGGCAGTCTTGGAGATCCCACCTGGCTTCAGATGATGCTTCAGAAGGGTTAGATGCCAGTATAAAGATAAAATGCTTAAAAATTGAAAACCTTGTATAACAAAGCTGTAAGTGGCACTGAGTTTTTGAGATAGCATTGTGTGAAGCATGGTTGATTTCATTAGAAATAGAACCAGTAGAAGACTTAAAGGGAAAACCACAAAGTGATTTCATCCAGAATAAATTTAAATCCACTCTGTACAAGTCTTAACATGGGGATACACAACGTCTTGTGATTTTCTGAATAAGGACAGTAGTTCTTGTAATATGGTGCTTTGTTTTGTTTTTTTCTAATGGCCTTAAAATGAAAACAATAAGCAGTTAAAACATTTTCTGTTTTCTTCTAGGAAGATTGACTCTAAAAATGATGAATGAAATATGCTAGCCTGACAGAGTTTTCTATAACAATCATAGAAGGCAACAAGTCTGAGCTCTTTGGCTCTTGAAACCATTAAAGAGAGGGGGGAAAATGGAAATTTAAAAATCAATATTTTCAAAAAATGTCTAGTTCTACAAAACTAGACCTGCCAAACTTCAGGAAATGCTGCTTTGCCTTATAACATCTTGTTCTATACAAAGAAATAAATGGACCTATACAAGGACACATCAATGGAAAAATTACCATCTTTTCAAACAGAGAGGTCTGAAGTCTGCATGAAAACCCCTTCATACATCTTGGAAATGTCTGTTAAGTTACTACAGTTGTTCAGGGATCAAAATAATTTGTTTAATTGAAAGTAACAGGATCTGTACTGCACAGCACAGGATGCTCTGGATACCACATGCCAGTAGACTGCTGATTACCAGACTGTTTCTGTAGCAGCAAAATCGTCAGTGTCCCAGCCATAAGCAGGTGATTATCTGTGTTTTAAATATGGTTATGTGGTTCTTTCACAGCTTTTTGATCAGCATGACTGTCTCAAGAAACTTATGGACACACTCAAAATGTGGTAGTCAGTACAATGATTTCTAGACTGTCACTTTTCTAAGTTTTGGTGGGTTTTTGTTATTGCTGCTGTTGGGGTTTTTTCTTCTTGATTTTTTTTTCCTGGAATCTGTGTAAAAGGACAATTATATAAAAAATATAAATCAGTGGTCTGACATTGAATTTTCCAGGAAATTTTTTCATTATCTTTATTTTTGAACAATTTTTTGCCACTGAAAAAAAAGGAATTCTTATAAAAAAGTTGAGTAAAAATGTTTAACTAAACAGAATTCAAAACACAAGACTACAATGTGAGTATATTTGCATTTTTAAAAGAAAAATATAAGGCAAAGAATAAAAAGAATTCTGAGGCTGCAATGAGAATTTTCAAAGAATAAAAACATAAATTTTCTGGCTGAAATAAATATATTTTTATGGACCCCAAAGAAACAATCCATTGAGAATTTGCAAGCAAATCATACTAGAAATTGTTTATATTTTACAAAGCTAAAAAAGAACCCCTAAACAGCTGCAGAAATTAAGCATGGATCCCTGCTGCTTTATAGCAGTAGTAAAGATGTGATGAAGGAAATGTAGCTCACCTGGAATTGTTTCTCACTAAACAGAGGCTCTTATAATTGAAATCACTTTAGATAAGCACAACTGTACACAAAAAATGTTCATACCATGTCTCTAGACCTAACTCTGAAGACAGAAAGAAATGTCTATTTCTTACTGCTGGTGAAAATAGGAGTGCAGGGGGTGCAAAATGGTGCTATTTGTCTGTTGCTTGCAACCAAGTAATGTTTCAGGAACTAAGCATGAAAGCTACAACATCAGATGGGAAATTCTTGACAAGCAGTGACTCAGAGATACATTAAGAATTTTTGTGTACAAATTTAGTCCTTGGATGCCTACAATGAAAATATCTGGTACAACCAGAGTGGTGATCATGAACACATACCCAGACTCCTTAGCTCACCAGTAAATGTAATGAGATTGTGGTTAGTGTCAATTCTTTGGAGAAGAAAAACTCTCTCCAAAGGAGAGTCAAACACTGATAATTCATGTGATGGAAAACATGTCTTATTATTTTTGGTTATGTCTTCTATTATTTTTGGAAAAGCTGTGAGAACAGAGATATTTGACAAAAAGAAAAGACACCCAGCATGAAGAGAGTGGGCGGAAGGAAGAAACAGAGAGGTGTTTTAGTAAAGTAGCATCATGACATCCCATCAATAGGCCAAGTTTCATTTCATTTGACATATCATTTCTGACTGTTCTTGAGCTGCATCCAGAAGCTTATGACCAGAAGGTAAAAAGTATCACTTCGTTTGAGGCCCTAGTTTGTAGAAATATAAGGAACAAAAACAACTTGTTTTGCAGCACTGAAATTCCTGGGTTTTGGTTGGGCTTTTTGCGGGTTTTTGTTTGTTTGGTTTGTTATTGTTTGTTCTGTTTGTTTGTGGGTTTTGGGGGGTTTGGGGTTTTTTGGAGGGTTTGGGGTTTTTTGGAGGTGGGGGAATCTTTTTTTTGGTGGTTCAGGTGTGTCTTCCTTATCCTCAAATCTACACAGTCTGAGAATGTTCAATTCCCTGTTTCTCTTATTCCTTCAGATCTCTGTGGTTTTGGGATGTTTCTGTAAGACTCAGCAATTTTTTATTTTAGTTTATCATTGAGACCTCTCTTGGGCCATTTCACTGACAGCAGGAATTGAGCAGATGTCAAATTATAACTGGACTTTTTTGCTGACTACTTCCTAAATTACTTATTTGAATGGCCAAACCTGATTCTTTTGGGTTACAAATCTTTGGCAGTCACTGACAAAATGATTCCATAACAATCAAATGAATATGGGCAGAACAAAGTGACAAAGATTAAACAGCTTCTTCACCTCTTCCCACCCTACAGTTTGCTGTAGATAACGGTGGTGACAAAAACAAGTGTGGGAAATGGAACTGCAGTGGTTTGTACTTTTTTGCCAGGTCTTTTAAACTGAAGCAGCTTTGACATTTCTGATGAAAATTTCAGACCAAATGCTCCAGAATGTGATAATGGTAGCTCTGCTCTTGGCAATCCTTTTTCACACAGGTCAGAGAAGCCTGGAGACCCCATTAAAGTATGATACTGGGACAGTATTCAAACAGGAGTATCTTATCAAAACAATGGTCTTTCTTCTTTTGTTTTAAAAAAAATTGAATAGGAGTTTCACAAGAATGAAGTATTACTGTTTTGTCTTCTATTCAAACTTGAGCATTGTGCTATCTGGGTTTTCTAGTAATTTATGTAAAGACAAATACAACAAGACTGATTATCTGCAATAAAATTTGGGGGGTTGCTTTCTAACAGCCTGTTTCCCTAAATACTTCCTTTGGAAAAAAAAAAAAGAGGAAACCAGAGTAAATTTGTAAGTGGGTGTTCAGAATGTTTTGCTTAACACTTACTACAAGTCTGTGCCTGGATGATTTTCAAAGCAAAAGGTCTAAGACTGTGCTGGTTTGGGGAAGAGACACAGCTGGGAGCTGACCCCAATTGACCAAAGGGATTTTCCATACCACATGATGTCATGCTCAGTATGTAAATGTGGGGAAGAACAAGGAAGGGGCAGACAGTCAGAGTTTATCCTCCCACATAACCATGACACGTGATGGAGCTCTACTTTCTTGGGGATGGGTGAGCACCTGCCCACCCATGGGAAGCTATGAATTAATTCCTTGTGTTGCTTTGCTTGTGTGCATGACTTTTGCTTTACCTATGAAACTGTCTTTATCTCAACCCATGAGTTTTCTAATTTTTACCTTCAGATTCCCTCCCTTATCCTGTGGTGGGGGAGTGAGAGAGCTGCTGCACGAGGCTGAGTTGTTGGCTGGGGTTAAACCACAATTAAGACAATGTGGGGAATGTGAGCTGGGTTTCCTTCCTTTATTGCAATTAAGTTCATAATTTACAGCCCATGAACACACATGAGGAAGTTCACAGGTTGGAGAATTCACAGGAAGTTCATAGGTATGAGTTGACTGTACTTGGTTACATCTTCGTGATTTTCTTTGAAAACAAAGAGATGGAATTGCTAATTTACTTTTTAAAGGAAAGATAAGACTCACAAAAAAAATGTATTTTCAGTGGATCCTAAGCATCTTAATAGATAAATTTTGCTTCGACTGTGGTAATGCTTTGATTATTCTTTGACTCAATGAAACACTAAATTTAAACTGTAAAACATGCATAAGAAAAGAAATGTTGCTAGTCTGAGCACTTCAAATGTAATTAATTTCACAGAACCTTACCTCAGAAAAGCCTTAAATATGACAACCTACATTTAAAATTAAAGTCTAACCCTGCATCACTGAAGTACTTTATACATCCTTATTTGTCTATTCCTTTTCAGTATTTTCAGATTTATTTCCTTTCTATATTTAGCTTGTCTCATACATACTGTTTTCAGTTAGATGTCAACATTTTAGAATTAGTGCAAATAATTCATGCAGATTTGGGGAAGGTTGGACTAGCAAAAGTTGAGTCCTGGGATATTATCCTTCACAAATGTCAAAAGTAACAATAACGTGCAAACCATGGAGTATAATTTTTCTTAATATTTTCATAATCTGAAGTCACTACAAAGGCTTTCACTATATTTGTAACAAAGCACAATAGCAGATGGGACTGTCTGCATCAGTTTGCATAGCTGCAGAACTGTAATCCTTCTTAATACAACAAAGCTTTGCTGACTTTCTTTGGTGAGTATAAGTACACGTGGCTCAGATATACAAAGCTGTTTAGGACTGTAGCTTTTTCTTTTGGCTCCTGTTTCCACCAACTGCTAGAGGAACTAGACACCTAAATGTATCAGAGGACCTGTGCCTGAAGCCTTTCAGTGGTGATTTCACAAGATTTCTAGTAATTTGTCATATTTCAGAGTTCACCAAATTATTTTTAGAAAGCTTCTGAATAAAACTAGGAGATAAAGAAAGATGTATTTCTTTAACATGAAGCTCCTCTTTGCAAACTCCAGCTGGCTTGGGTCAGCATATTTGGGTTTATTCTTCCCAATGCCTTGTGCAAGATTCCAGCCATGTGATTCTGCTACATAACAAAAGGTTCCAGCCTGCCTCCCTTAACTGCAGACTACAGAGAAGGATGCACAGCCTTTTGTATACTCTGTCCTTCAAGATTTCTGTATCACCATCAAAATCTTGTGTCCCTGAGGTCTTGTTCTCATATGAACTGAGAATACATTTGCTTTGAATGTACTTTGAAAAGTGTGAACTGAATGTACTTGAGAGAGTGCAGAATGTCATTATTTTGTTCTTCAGTACAGTTAATATCTTTGCCACAAAAATGACTAGTATCCAGTCTTTCACTAAACCTGAAAAGGGGAGGCTTCCCATTTAGACTGTAAGCTCTATTTCCTCAGCACTTAACTATTCTAATTTATTACTACCCTAAGTTTCTCCAGTACAGAAGAAACAACTATAATTATCATAATGACTAAACAAGACTTAGTTCCTTTAGCTGACAATTTGTTGTACTGAAATGACAGGAACTTTTTTACAATGTGATGATAGCATTACAAATGAAAAAAATCCCTCAAACAAATAACCCTGATGCCACAGATCATTTTCAGTACCAGTAACATATAATTTTATTTCTTGTCTTAATTAGGCTTGATTCTGCAAGTGGAGTTCCTCACTATGGAACATGGAGTTTTTGTCAAGAAATAATATTTGAAGGATGAAAGATTTCACAGTGGCAAAGCTTACCACTACTAGCAGAAAAAGAGGAATATCACTAATAACTGCTTATTTTACTTTGAAAAAAATTACTTCACCATTATCTTTAAGGAGTACCATCTTTTACAGAAGAAGCACATATACTCTGCCCTATTTTTCCATCAAAAATTGGAGTTTTCTTTGTCCTGTCCTGTTTGTTGTTTTTCATGTTTTTCTGGCATTAATAAAACTTGTCTCTGGTTTTGGTATTTGTTGGTCAGCATGTTACCATATAGATTTTGCTAGCAAGGTGGATATCTCAAGATACTACAAGGATCTGGACCTTATCTGTCCATTACTTTTAAACTGGACAGAAAACATGTTTGCTTATCCTGAAACTCCAAGGTAATAAAGGTTCTCCAAGCTTCTCAGAGCTTGCAGCCCTCTTACTCACTGCAGGTAATTGGATTTGACCCAGATTCTGGTCTTCAGCATGATGATTGATGCTCCACTGTCTGCATCTCATACTCTCATGACCCGTACATCCAAAATTTATTTGACCTTCAGCATGCTTTCCATGCCAAGTCGTACAGCCTGGGAGCATCTTGGTTTCTGCTGACAAACATATTTACCAAGAAACTGCAGATTTCTGTTCTTGTGTATAAGTGGTGCCACCTACAGTATGTGGTCAGCCAGCCATCCTTCCTCCTGGCCACTCCACTGCCTTCCAAGAAATCCTGTGACAACCTTGAAAAGTTATTGTGACATGAATTCTCTCTCACACAAGCCATTTAAAAACCTGGGCATCCCAGATAAACTGGAATTTTTGTTTCCCATGTTGCCAGTGTGGAAAACGGGCTGAATGAAAAACCTCCTGAAAGAGACTAGTGAGTCATGTTAATCATACTCAGGAAGTGTCTATATCAGCCCATTGACTGTAGAGGGAATGCAAATAAATTTTTAACCTAGCCATAGCTATTAGAGTACTGTAATTACAGAAGAAAACTTTTATCCTTACTCAGACATCCCACTTTCCTCACTATTTTCTGTTGCCTTTATTGTGACTAATTTGTGTAACTGAACCTAAAAATTTGTGGGGGCAGAATCTAAATATATTGGGTCTGGCTAAGAAGGAGTCCATTTTTCCCCAGCAGCCCTCAGAGTGCAGTGCTCTGCGCTGGTGGCTGGAAAGGTGTGGGTAACACACCAGTGTTTTGGGCACTGGTGAGCAGTCCTGGCTCAGCATCAGTGCAGTCTCTCCATCATTCTGCCACCATCATTCCCCACCGGCTGGGGGTGAGCAAGATCTTGGGAGGGGTCAGGACTAGGACAGCTGACCCAAACTGACCAAAGGGGTATTCCATACCATGTGACAGCTGCTCAGATATAAAAGATAAAGAAAGGAGGAGAAAGGGGGGACATTCTTTATTTACAGTGTTTGCCTTCCAGAACAACTGTAACACATGCTGAAGCCCGGCTACTTGGAATGTAGCTGGATATCACTTGCTGATGAGAAGTAGGGGCTAAAAATTTTGGGTTTTCTTCTAGGCTTGTGCATATGCACCCTTTTGCTTTTTGCTTTAGTTTTAGTAAGTGACCTTACCTCAACCTTCAAGTTGTTTCCTGTTTTATTTTCTCTCCTCTATCCAGCTGAGAAGGCAGAGTCATAGATGTCCAGACAAGGTCAACCCTCAGTAGCAACCACAGGGGGTCTGCTGTGCAACTAGTTTAACATCATCAGTGATCTGGATGGGGCAATTCATTTATTTAAATAATTCAGAGGGATCTAGGCAGGTTGAAACAATGGCTCTAGGTTTAGATTATGCCATTCAGTGAAGGCAAATGCAAAATCCTGCATGTGAGAAGGAGATCCCAGTGAGAATCCATGCTAGGTCTGAACAGCTGGGGACCAACTCTATAGTAAAGGCCCTGGGGGTCCTGATAGGCAGCAAGCTGGACTGCCAACAGTGTTTGAAGGTGTACCAACAAGATCATGGTCAGTTGAGTGAAGGAAGGGATTATTCACAGTTTTGGGTTCCCCAGCATGAGAAAGACACTGATAAACTGGAGCTGGCTTAGCAGAATCCACCAAGAGCTCAGTGCCTGGAACAGCTGTGAAGAAAGACTGACATAGTATGGCTTACTCAGGCTGGTGTAGGTTCGACTTCAGAGGGATATAACAGCAGCCCAGCCAGTTCTACAGGATTATAAAGAAAATAGGTCTAGACTGTTCTTGGTGCATGTGGAAGGCTGAGGGACAGCAGACGTAATTTTAAATCAGAGATATTTAGGCTGGTCACAGAGAAAAACCTTTTCCCTATGAGGAAAGCACAATGGAGGAGCAGGGTAGACACAGTGGTTATTGAGTCTCCACTCTTGGAGCTTTTCAAGACCTAACTGCAAAATATTCTAAGCCTGACTCCTTAGCTGACCCTGCTTTGAGAGGAGGTTGAACAGGAGACTTCCTGAGGTCTCTTCATATATGAATTATCAATGATCTCACAAACTGGCCATAATGAGCCTTTAATGAAAGCATGTCTACCAGGGCATGTTATCTTCTACCATATGAAAAAAAGACGAAACAAACATGACATTGATGCATGCATCTTCTCTGCTGAAACAACATTCGGGTGATGCCTTTATCAGTTGTTACAATAGCAATCCATTTTAACTGTGGATAAGGGAGATGTTTGTTTGTTGAACAATACCTTTCACAGGATACACACAAATATTCTGCATGTTCAGAGCTCCCTATTTCCTCTTTAAACCTGTTTCTAAAGCCTGAAAAATGAGAAGATTTGCTCCAGAAATATGAGAAGAATGCAAAAAACAGTGTCTAAATAAAGAAAATCACACTGTGCTTGCCTTAGGAAGCTGCCAGTACATGAACAATGAGTTTGGAAAAGTAGTTTGGCTCACACCAAACACTGTGATAAAGCTGATGCAATAGCAGAGAAAATGGAGGAACTTTAAATTGAAGAGTCCTGAAGATTTGTTTCGGTGAGGAATACAGTGTTCTATGTGATTTCTAAAGCTAATGTGCAGCACTAGTCACCTTAAATACGTGTTTAGGTGAACTTGAAATCAGAAGACCCCAACGATACTGAATGAGAGTACTATGGTTCATAGTTATTTGAACAGAAGCTGGAATTTTATTATGGTTGAAATAATTGGCATATTTTTATGGATTAATTTTTTAATTTGGCATCCATTCAGACTTCATTGCTCATGCTACAGTAGTAGTATGATGGATTATGGTGTTTTTTTCATTATTATTAAACTTAATTATTTTTGTTCATGTACCCAAGATGTGAACAACGTCAAGAGTTCTAATCTAATAATACAGACTGTTTGGAAAATATGTGCTGTCAATTAAAGGCATTTTGTAACAGAAACGATAAAAGAGTCATTAGTGAGAAGCAGTTTGCCTCCCTATGTACTGACTTCAGTTAATCAAAGGTGCTTTGAAATTGAAATCATCACTTAACTTTTCTTGGTTTTGTACTGATCAAGCACTTTCAGAGTTGCTGGAAATCTGTGAAATTAAGTTATTCTGCAAAAGAAATAAAAATTAATGTGGATTTTTTCCAAATACGTTTTATTCTTTACTTCCAATAATGTACTACATATTTATTTCTTCCAGTGTTAGAGTGGAAGAAACAGGCAAGATTAAGCTGTGAAATTACTTGTTGCACTCCACTTTTAAAGGCACCTCATTTATATTTTATAGAGTCATGCAACAGATAATGAAATACATCTCTCCAATGTATATAGTTTTTTCTTATTTTCCTGTAATATTTTAAGTGGCACTCTGATGCTTAAAACAAATTTAAAATTAAAAATATAATAAATTTATTGAGAAACAGATTCATTTGCACAACAGTCATGACAGGGATTTGATCAATAGCCTTTCTTTCTGACAAAGCTGTATGTCTCTTCAGTTCTCTAGAACGAATTTGACACAGGAAAAGAGTGATGCAAGCCAGTAGAAAGTGTTGTGTTAGCTTCCCTCTTTCTGCAGTAGTTCCAGACCAGAATTTTTAGTGGCTGAAATTTTACCTGCTGCATGGTTTTACTAAATTTTGACAAAAATTATTTTTCTTTATTTTTTAAGAAAGGGCTTTCTTCTGAAAACGTGTTGTTTTGGGTTTTTTTCACCACCAGTGAACTATGAATTTATATTTTAAATTGCATGGATGTAGAGGTCCAGAGAAGTTTGCTTTAGTCACAGGGTGAATTGTGGTGGTGCATACCCCTGCCCCCAGGGCCACATTATGATCTAAGAAATGCTCATTGGGTCTCAACAGTAAGGAAAAAAGCACCTGGAGTAAGCCCCTCTTGTGATTACCAAAACATTGCTTCCAGGATCCAATAAATGTCCAATGATTACCTGTTTACTAATGAACAGCCTTGGAAACTTAATTTTCTTTTCTGAATACCAAGCCAAATGGAAGAGTATATTTACTACTGAACCTTCAAAGAAAGTCTTGAATGGTGACCAGGATGGAAAATTTCTCTAACTAAAGCCCACTCTCTTGCAACCCTACAACAGCAGTTCAAAGAGAGACCCTCTGAGCTCTCGAATCCCAGAAGATAAGGGGATAGCATGTATGTCTCAAACACCAATAACCAGATGGCTGTGGAGACAAACAAGTACTGTTAGAAATAACAGACAAGAATTGTTGGTAATTGTTGAAATTTCTTCGTGGTGGGGCTGCTACTGACTAGCAGGAATCCCCAGACCACAGAAGCACTTCGTGTGGGTTCATCAGCTCAGCAGGCTGTGCGTGGGTCAGGCTTGGAAGAAGGAAGTGTGCTCTCTCGGGTTAGGAAGGATGTTTATTCAGTGCAGCCATGTGGAAGAGGCTTTGCCAAAAGCTCTTCTCAGCATGGCGGTAGCATGAAGAGGGCGAGGAGAGAGAGAGCGAGCGGGCGTGGGGTGTCCCCTTTTCCCAGCTCGGGGGCTGGGCGGGGAAACACTGACCCAATGGGGAAGGGAAGGGAAGGGGGAGGGGTTACATCAGGAGGAACCACAGGGGTGGGAATGGGGGGGGGGTGGAAGGGACATACCAAGTACAGACCTATAACAAATACTGATACAAATATAAAAACCTGAAACTCCCGTTGCTGCAGGTAATAACCAGGGACTACTGGTATTATCATACCATGAGAAGCAAGATTGGCTGGAGTAGGGCATCACTTTTCTCTGATAAAGAACCTCAACACAGTGCAATGCAGGAATGAGTCCAAGAAGTAGGAATGGGTTATAGTGTGTGGGATTAAGGCCACCAAAGGTGCCCAAAGCCATTTCCAGAAAGGTCTGAAAGAACGGACTGTGCATGATAACTAATTTACATAGAAAATGACAAGTCTGTCTTTGTGGTGAAGGATCCTGTACATATAAAAATACCTGCCCAAGCCTGGGTGATGCCCGTCAAGACATCTCATCAGCTGTACCAATGCAGCTGGATTGATGCTTATCAGCTGGAATAATGCTGGAACCAGTTCTGGTGATCTATTTTTCTCTCTCTTTTCCTCTTTCTTTACCCTTTTCTTTCTTCCTTTCTTTCTTTAGTATTTCTAGTTTCTCTCTTCATTTCACCCCACCCTTTTATGCAAAACTCACTGCTGGGTGCTTAGATAGTAGGTCAGCAACTAATATCCCAATTTCTACGCCAAGTTTTCAATTTATTAATAAACCCTTCTGAGTGTTTGTGGACCCTCCATTTTGTTCCTCTTATGAATCTTAGGTGCTTCCTTCCCCATAAGGATGGGTGGTCACAATGGGTTCATATGTTTAAAGCTTTATAATAATACTGTGTTCTTTATAGTTTCAGTCTGAGAGTGTGTCACGATCTGCCACTGCAAGCGGGGTTCGTGATGGTTCGTTTTAAGGATCTCAGAGCGCAAAAGACACAGCAGGGGACAACTCAGTTTGCTCAATCACAAATGCACTTTTATTTAGTGCCAACAAATGTGATAGTGGGGAGAGAAATTAAGGATAGTAAGAAAGACAGAGAAAGAGGGGAAAGGGGATTATAGCTACCAACGTGGAGGGACGAGTCCTCGAGGCTTAGAGATGCCTATAGACGTGAAGTTCTCCAGTGGGGTGATCACAAAAGTGTGAGAGGGTCTCCAGAGTTTTATAGGTTGGTCAAGGCAGGAACCAAAGCGAGGGGCACGGAGCCAAAGCCGGAACCACCTGTGTTGAGGTTGGTTGCTCAGGAACAAGCTGCAAACTGTACCTCTGGTACGGACAGACCGGTTCGGACAAGCAGCCTTGGCTCAGTCCACTGTGACCAGTTCCATTGTTCTTGCACCCCGTTCTCATGGAGATGCATACCAGTCCTCCAAGACTTGGCAAACGTTCCAGCTCAGCCAGGCCAGGGGCTCCTTTCAGAGTCTGGGGTCTCAGTTCTCAATCATTGGAGACAGTCGTGAGGCATATCACATTATTGGACAGACTCTGACACAGGGGATTTGTTTTCTTTGCTTCAAATTGTTTTGTAAACAAAATTCCTCAATACTCCCCGGTTACTGAAGGATAAGCAGCTAAATTAGAATGCCTAATCCAGCTTTTAGTTTAAAAAAAGTGAAACATGCACAGAACAGTTATAAATATTGCTAGCTGCAGTAAAGCAAAGTTTAGTTATGCATAAATTCATGGTAAATTGAAAATGGCAAAGAGAAAAACAGTCAGAAAATTGATCCCAGGGATACAGTCATACATCTCTTACCCAGTAAGGGGTTTTCCTCGGTTTAAGATGCACAGCTTAAACTACAAAGGTCTTCATGTAGGACCTATTACATAGAAAATACCAAAAGGCTTTGCCTTTTCCTGATGGTAATAGAACTTGAAAGGGCTCAGCAGTATGACAGGAAAAATGCGAACCTTTTATTTCTCAGAGAGTCAATCATGTTCTCCAAGGTCACAGGCTGACAGTAAAGATTTTCAAAAGCTTTCAGCAAAAGGGATGAATAAAATGCTTTTCAAAATTTGTGTTCATTTCAAATGTCATAGCTGTAACATAATAGTAATTGCAATAATTTGCTGTATTTCTACCATGTTGATAACAGCATAGCACAAAGGAACAATGACAAATGCATTCTATAAATAGCCATGCACTCACTGTATGTCTATGCTCTCCACAATGAATGACAATAATGTTCTGTGTGGGTAAATAAACCAAAGATTGTGCATAACTCTGGAGTCTTTTGGAATGAATGGTTGATCCTGATAGACTTGAAATGACTTGTTAGTAATTTTAATAATTTTTTAAATTTAATATAATATTCTATTCTTGCTACAGAAACCTATAAGATGGTTTTCAAAAGCTACTGCAAATCTATTATAATCTATTATTATAAGTAACATTAATTACTTATAAAAATTTTTGTATGCTTTTCTACATTCCCTACTACTTGTCTGCCTTACTTCTAAACTCTGCAAAATTTCTTCAGAAGATTAAGTGATGTAGTTTTAATTATAAAAGCATGTGATATAACTTACCATATTCACACACACGTATGTTTAGCACAGCTTGACTACAATCTTAATTGGAAAGGGTATGTCACTGAAAGCCAGAATAATCTTAGCTCTGATACTATGATCCACTTTACATTTTTCAGAATAAGCCTATCATTAAGGTGACATATCAGTTCTCATTATGTCAGTATGTCAGATTATACAACATAAGTGATTGTGACATGTCAAACCTGGTAGGACTAAAAAAGGAAGGACTTGCTAATACAGTATAAAATTTTCCAGTATTTCTCTTCCACCACAAGTATGTCCTGTTGTATCAAAACTAAATATAAACCAATGCAATTATTACTTGCCATCATGTGTAGGCACTTGCCAGTTTCTAATATTTTCTCTGAAAGTGAAGGACTTCCTTGGTGGATCTTTTCTGTGCTGTGCCCAAGGAGAACTAGAAACTCTGGATCCTAAGTCCCAAACTCTCCCATTTTCTGCTTCTGTGTGTCACCCCATTCTGTGCCCTGAAGAAACATCCTCCAACATTTTTTTCTGAAGTTGAATTAAAATGAACATCCTCTAATAGTTTTTTTCTGAAGATGTTTTAAAGGTCCTGGGGTTAGGGTCTTGTTGTTAGTTTTGTTCGGGCTCTTTTTGTTTTGTTTTGTTTTGTTTTTCCCTTGGGCACAATTAAATTCACAGAAGGCTAAGATGCTACAGCAGAAGGTAGAACTTGAAATCCTAAGGAATGGGAAGTCTAATACATCTCTTCTTTTGAGGCACACTTCCCTGCAGACCCTCTTCTTCCTACCACTACTTTGTCTCCAGGTACCAAATGGTAGCCTTTTAGGCCTCATTAGGACAAGTTACTGAAAGTATTTTAATGGTGCAGATTATTGGCATCAATAGCTAAATTTGAGTGGAAGACTGAGGACAAGGCATGCTAAAAATCAAAGAAAGAAAAGCAAAATAACCAATAAGGATCATGTCACGTTTTACAGAAGTGTTTTGGTTTATATATTAATTGTTTCATCCATGATTGCAAAATGTGTGAAAGAGCAAATGCTAAAGATAAATAATGATTTGACAGTGTAGAACCAAACACTGACTGCCAGAGGTTAAGGGGACTCCAAATTGCCAGGACACGGGAAATTCTTAACAATAGAAGGAAACTGTGAATGCATTGATATTTTAAGACAGTGAAAAATTTGATACAGTCCGAGTACCTTGAGAGAAAGAAGACAAAAAGAAGCCAGGATAGATTTAGAAGCAAAGATTTTAGGGTAGCATAACCTGAATTAACTGCAGTTAACAACCAATTTGCAAACAAAGTGTTTTGGAGAGATTCATGGACTTCATTCTAGTCATGCTTTGTTCCTCAATTTCACAAGTAGTATAGGCGAAACTATAAAATGGCTGACAGCAAAATATGAAATACAAAAAAAAAAACCATTTAAAAGTATTTTGACAAAATAAAATCTACTTCAGCAGTATGAGAGCTCTAGAAAAATCTTTCTAGTGAATAGTTATGGCCTTTCCTTTCTGTCTATTGAACATATTAAAGAGAATTTCAAGTGTAAATTTTATTATGGCTAATGAATACCTAAATGTGAAGATTTTATGCTAAAAAAGGTTTTTCAGCCTTTTTTTAGCATAAAAGAGACATTTTAAGAGCCAAAATCTAGAGTCCAAATTTAGATATATGTAGACAAGATAAAAAACTCTTGCTTTATAGAAGAGAAGTTAAGTAAGTATATAAGAAAAAAACCTTTGTAGTGTTCTACTATGTTCCAAGCCATCATTTGAAAACTTTAAATTAATATCTATTGTAATCTTATAAAATGTGCCACAATACAAGTTTCACCAGTACCACAGGAATCACTGAATTCTGCAGCCTGGGTTACACAGCACCTTACACTGGGTGATTTGCATGATCCTTAAAAATCTACAGCCCTTATACTGTATGATCCTGACCTGTGCTGCAACCAGTTAGTGCAGTTAGTTAGAACCACCTGTTAAAAACATTGAAATTTCGCAAACTGCCTGTTAAGGAGGATAACTCTCTGCACCTGCTGCAAGCTTATTTCCCCTTGCTCCTGCTCCATCTGCCAGAAAATCCTTTCCCCAGGCACATCTTTTAACAGGTGGCATCTCTTTTTCCACCCTCTCACCTACATGTTGGGTTAGCAGTCTCTTCTCCTGGCCTGTGTTTTCTCCCAGTTCAGATTGTCCCTCTCTGCCTCTAGACTTTCTTGTTGTCATCTAGTGCCTGGCCAGTAGAAAGGTGTTTGGACCCAGAACTGCCTTCCTGCTTCCCAGAAGATTACACAATTGCACTTTCCATAACATTTTCATGCCAATATTCTACTAAGCTCTGCCTGAAGGACTGTGTCTCATTTCTCAGACATTATAAATACATTTGAGTAAATTGGTGAAGATTAAATATTTTTTGTGGAAATTTTACATTTAAAAATATCTGCAAAGATAATGACAGGCCCAGCTCAGGGAAAAACCATTTGCATCCCTTTCAAAAGACATTGAAGTTCTTGGCTAGCCTTTAGTAAATGGCTCTAAATCAATCAAAGCAAAATTTTGGACAACAGTAATGCCATAAGCATCCTGCATTTGCATGTTGGCATCTGCTTTGGTGGTAGGAAGACTCTTTAGGTCATGATTCTGGGAAATTTTTACTATTACAGCTTCAAAACTTTGCAAAAGATGATTTAAAAAAGTTTCTGAAATTTGGTTTTAAAAGCAAATAAGGGAAATTTCTTTAAAAAAAAAATCTGGAACAATATTGAATTGTCCTTTAAGAACTACAGATTGTTTAAAAAATGACATCTCTATTTACCTCTGCAGAACACTTGTCCTAGGAGGATGGAGAAAAATCTCACATTGAAAAGTGAATCTTCTTTATTATATAAAAATATGATTAAAAAAAGAAGAAGAAAAAATCCTGGAATTCACCTAGTACTTCTTGGATCTAATCCTGAAAGGAGATAAAATAGAGATGGGTATTATTCCAATTAATAACAGCCTGCAATCTCTATATTATAAAATCAATTCAACAATTTTTAAGGAATTAAATTATATCTTCACATTAGTCGTGTCTTTAAATTTTCAGTTTACTTATTCCTGAAATGGCCATAAATACAACACAAATATCAGGTCTTCTCTGACAAGTGAAAATAACTTTTTGTCTACTGACAAATGAGGCAATTAAAAGCTTTTGGAAAAGGGTTTTCATTAGCATAGAATATTTCAGATACAGTATGAAAACAAAGACGATTAGAAACAGTCTTTTTTGAATCAAATATAAAGAAAAAGATATTAAAAGAGTTTTATGATCTGCAGTGAAGAAAATGTGACTCCAGTCTATTTTCCATTTTCCTGTTCTTAATAAATTGACTTTTCTCACCCTTATGCATGACTTAAGTTCCCTAGGAAAAACAAAATATAAATTAATGCTATAGTAGTTTAACAAAGCTATTTGCTTTGTAAAATGAGAAACTACGTGGGTGTGAAAAAAAAATCAGGAAAACAGTCATCAGCACAGATATCTAAAATATTTTCATTGATTTAGTTTCACTTGGTCATCAGTTGTTAAAATTATTTCATGCTCACATACACTGTCATTTTTTGCACACTCAGAAGGCATGTTTGCCCTACTCAACAACCTTGAGCCTCAGCAGGGTGAATTATGTCATTGAACAGAAGTGGATATTTTTTAAGGCAATATTTTTTAATCTCTGAGGGAGATCTTCCTTTCAGCTGTACAACACCTGTCAAAATCTTCAGTACCTCTGCTTAGCTGAGGATGAGTCTTACATTCATGATTTAACCTCAACCATATTTTTAATGAAAAATGAACTTTAATGAGTAAGGGTATGATGAAAGATGATGTTTTTCAAAAGGAGGCTTTTCCTATTTCACACATCACTGCTACTTTACTAGTCAGATTTTTCAGAAATTGTATCCAAATGTTTTAATGCCTCTGTACTGACTATACTCTTAGTCATGGCGTTAGAGCTGAGAGTTGAGACTGTCCTTGCTTTTCTTTGGTGGAAAGACCTCTTGGAGGCCAGCACACCTGCTGACTCATTCCTGTGGAGATTAAGACTAGATGCACACTGAAAAAAACTGGAGTTCTCCCTTTTCTTATGCCACTGGGTGTCTTCCACATCAAAAGAAGATTTTGAGGAAGATTGAGCTTTTCAGCAGAGTGTGCTCAAGTTGCTGCCATGCAATAAACTGTTGAGCCACTTCCACTCCTTTTTATTTGCAAATTGAATTGTGTAAGGCTAAAAGCATACTCCAGAATTTAATAGACATTCATATATAATATATGAGCACAATCATTCAGTGTCAAGTTAATATTTTTCCAGTGCATAGAATACTCCTTAAAAAGACATTTTAGAAGGAATAAAATGAAGTGTATGGACTACAAACATCCTTAACCAAAAAATTAAAAAGGAAAAAAGAACATTGAATAAGCAAATTATTTTGTTAATTAATTATTTTCATTTTTAATTAAATATTTAATAATTTATATTTAAATAATTTCTTTTGAATCCGAGAAATCCTGTACCTGTAAGTAATTTTCAAACTCAAATTCACGAAGAAAAATACCAATAGGTAAATTGAAAATGGAAACTGGACTACAACACTCCAAGAATTTTATTCCAGGTTATAATGGTTTTTGATTTTGATATTTATTGTAATTAAAACAAAAAACCAGCATTATTCTCTGTTCAATTTTGGACTAAGTATTGAATCAAATTAAGTTTGCTGCATTACCAGGTGTGTAATAAGTGTCATCAGAAGTATATGACATGTACAAGAAGCTAACTTTATAAATTAGATAATCTTGCAACACTTTTTGCTAGAAGTGTCACAGATTAACAAAAAAAAAAATTAATCAACATATCATTGCAACATACTGTATCACAAAGAGATGCCTAGGAAAGCTAGACACAAATGAATACAGAATTGAGGAGTAAAAAATATCATAAATAAAACATCAAAACAAATAAGGGAATTGTGAAGAGGTATTTTAGATACATAGGAAGCAAATTATCTGTAAAATTTGATAATTAAAGCAATTAAAAGGAACAAAGATGAAGTTTGACAGATATTTATATTAATATAAGTAAGTGTTCCAATAAGGTCTTTGCTTTCAGAATGGGAACTTATTATGTTCCAACTACAAGTAGGATTGCAAAAAAAATACAGACAAGGGCTTTAACAGTTAAAAGTGACTTAAAACATTTTTGACCTATCTATAGCTCTTTACTGTTGCTTCTCTAAACATGGAACTCATCTTGCTGGCAAATCTACTATCTACAGTTTGACTTAGATGTCATAATTTTGTAAAATTCTAGTTTTATAATTACATGTGAAAAAGAGAAAATAGAATTTGAAGCGATGATTGTAAAACAAAGAATTATAACACAACTCTATTGTCTCCTCAGAATGTAAAATTTTATTATTAGAAGGAAGCATGTTCCTTTCTCCTTTCGAAAAATGTGACACGGAATAATGAAGTTTCCTTTTTTTCAAGAACTGCCTGGTTAAAACTCAGAGGAGACACTCCAAAACTTTTCTTGGTTTAGTATGATCTTAGCAAATCTGCTTACAGTAGGGCAGCAATCTTGTATTTTGCTGTAATTGTGGGCATTGTGGACTGTAGAATCTGAGTGTTTATTAAACAGCATGGCAGATGCATCAAACACAGCAAGTGCCTGTGGAAGGAACACAGTGTGTAACCCTCTCTTGGCAGTAACCCAAAGACTCCCTCAAAAGTCTTCTTTCACTCCTACCCACAACATCTTATTATCTCATACTGAGAAAACATCTGCATTTTCAATAAGAAGCCTGTTTGGTCTTTCATTGTCCCTTAGATGTCTGCAGCTTGACAACAATATTCCTTGCTCTGAAGTTTTTCTGGACCATTCAGCCAGAAAACATTTCTACCCTTTTTACCCGCTGTATTGGGTTTGCCTGGCCAAGTTTTGGTGTCTGTGGGGCTACAGGGATGGCTTCTCTGAGAAGCTGCCAGAAGCTTTTCTAAGGTCTGACAGAGCCAATGTCACCTGGTTCTGAGGTGGACCTGCCACTGGCCAAGGCCAAGACAATCAGCAATGGTGGTAACATTAACACCCTTGGGACAACATATTTCAGAAAGGGAAACACAGGGAAAAAAACAGCCAGAGAACAGCTGAGGGAAACAGCTCCTCAGACTCGAAGGTCAGTGCAGAAGGAGGGGCAGGAGGTGCTGCAGGTGTCAGAGCTGAGATCCCCCTGCAGCCCATGGTGCAGCCCGTGGAGGGCCAGGGGATGCAGAGAACCACCTGCAGCCTGGGCAGGACCCTACTCCAGGGCAGGTGGATGCTGGCAGGACCTGAAGATGGATGGAGAGAGGAGCCCACGCTGGAGCAGGATTGCTGGCAGGATTTGTGAGCCCATGCAGACCCATGCTAGGAGTAGCCTGTTCATGAAAGATTGAACCCCACGTAAGGGAGAACAATTTTAATAACCAGACCATAACACAGTAATATGATTTATGCTGGTAGAGCAGTGCTAAGCCCACAGTTTATCTCTACTGCTTTCAGACAGTCTAAAAGCCACTAAGGTAAGCCATCTACAACAACAGACTTACTAGTAACAAGCACATGTATGATATTTTCCTTGGGTCTGCCTCTCCCATTAATGTCTTTCAACTGTGTCAGGAATATAGACGGATTTTTTAAAAACTTTCATGAAAAAAAAGCTTTCATTGTACTTTTCAGACAAATTAATCTTTGGGACACGTTTGAGGGTTTTGACGGCTTTTTTTCCACTCTATATTTTACATTATACTGTAATGATATTAAATAGTTTAAAACTTGGTCTTTCAATTTCATGCTGAAAGATAACTCAGGGTACAGGTCCTTCTCACTCTGTTCCAACTGGGCAAAATAAATTCTAAGAAACCAGATTTCTGATCCATCTCAAGCATGTTGCAGGTTAAAAACTATGTATTTGTCTTCCAAAACCTTCAAACTTGTACCATTTTTGCTGTTATTGCCCTCTCAAGTGATGAAGGATATTATCATTCAATGCTGGCAAGAGCACTCTGCCAAAGCACTGTGCTGAACCATCAGAGAAAATTATAAGTGAGGAAGATGATAGTCTGTCTTAGCTACTGCTGTGAGATGCTAGGAGCATCATTAGTTACATGGCCTTATGATCCTCAACTCAGAAGTTATTTTCTTATTTTCCTAGCATCCTTTTGAGTGGGAAATACTTGTGCAGCAAAGTGGTACAGCTGAATTGCTTCTAAAATTATTCCAATTCCAAGACTACTTCTACTTGATAATCCCAAAGAAATACCTAGATAAATAAATATGGTTCATTTCAATTGTTTTGTTAAAGTACAAGTTTAAGAATGTGAGTTCTGCAATTTCCAGACAACTGCAATCTTGGGGCTTTTAAAATATATCCCTACTAAGGATTTTTGCGTGTTTTTTTGTTTTTTTTTTCAGGGACTGTTGTGAATTTAAATGTAGAGTTAATTTAATCTGACAATAGCACAATCTCTTCAGCCTTGTAAAACTGATAGCTTTCTGTGAAGGTGTAACTTAAAGGACTAAAAAGTGATTATATTAATTCCCTGTGCCTGAAGCAAGCTCTCTAAATTAAAGCTCTCATTTGAGTAAATCTCAAACTACTCTGAAAAACGACTCAAAGTGTTTGCTGTGGAGAAATACAATGCTTTTAAAAACTAAGGTAATAACATTTGATTAGTTTCTTTAGAATTTATGTGAAAAAGCTCCAGCATGATTTATAACAAGAACCTGAAAGAGGCCATCTGAGGAAACCATCACCACCACCTGGTCCAGGAGACAAAGGTAGCAGCCTCTCTGAGAATGAGGCAATGATTTTTTTTTTTAGGAAAATCAGTCTAGAATGTAACTCACCTATTCAAGGTGCATATTTTGCTGATCCTTTCCCTAGGTTTGAGATAATTTTCAGTATGACACCAATGACACTGAAGTCAATGCCCACTGGAGATGGCTCCTACAAGGAGCAGGCTGACTGCTAAGGAGGCAGCCTGGCCACTGACTGACCTCAGCCAAAGTCAGGTTCACCTCCAGCAGGGTCTGCCTGCAGAAGGAGATTAGCTGAAGCCTTGTGCAAAGCTTTCATTACTTACCCCACTGATAGAAATGAGATCCTCACCCACTTTTCCTCTGGGATTTCTCCAGCTGAGAGTGAAGGAGCCAGGATGAATAGAAGGGAGGCAGAGACCAAGGTGCTGGGCATGAGGGGAAGTAACCACTCACACTCCCAAAGCTGCCTTAGGCCACCTGTCTGAGACCCCAAATATATCAGGAAAACTTTGGAATCAAAAATCATTAATTAAGTCAGAATCATCAGGCTTAGAGAAGAAGGTATTAACTGAGGAGAATCTGACAGAGGGAATACTCTTCCATTGGTAAAATTAATAAGGCAGGAAATTTCTTAAAA
The DNA here is from genome assembly GCA_024734555.1 of Trochalopteron elliotii. Classification (NCBI taxonomy): domain Eukaryota; kingdom Metazoa; phylum Chordata; class Aves; order Passeriformes; family Leiothrichidae; genus Trochalopteron; species Trochalopteron elliotii. The sequence continues at coordinate 1,793,066 of JANPWX010000076.1, forward strand.
CTAATTTAATTCCCTCTCCCCTCTGTCAGAACAGTGATTAGTACAAGAGATAGAGTGATGAAGATCCCTGCAGAAGAAAAGAATAACATTAAGTCAAAAGATAGTTACAAAAGCATAAATGAGACATGAACATGCTTTCTATTAACATGTGCTATAGGACATTAATGTGCTATTTTGTATTTTTTTTCTTTATGATTTCTAACTCTACAAGACATATTTCAGTTGCAACCACATGCAAGATATAGTCTGAGAGTAATGTACTGGCACCTCTGGAGAAGAATCAACCTTCTGATTGTCTTACACTTACAACCTTACACTGTCTGTAATTTTATATGTACACTAATGAGAATTATTTTTGTTGACTGACATGATAATCAAAACCAATCAGAAAACTTATACTTTTCCTATTTTTTACTTTTTTCTGTTGAATAAAGGATTTGCTCCCTTGCTATGAATGCAAAAATACTTTTGATGGGTTGGAATTGTCCAAAACTAATGGCTGAAGCTGGGCTTTAAATACTGTTTAGTGGTCCAGAATGAGTAAAAATTGTTTTCAACACTTAATCTTAAAAGGACATAGAAATTAATGTTAGTCATTCCTCTAATTAATACCTCTATTAATTTATTGTGTTTGGTACACAACATATCTATGCTAATACATAGAGGGAGATGCAGATTATGTTAAAAGCATAACTCCACGAGCTCATCAGAAAAATAGGGTCTCAGTAGTATCACTGGACCCTTAACAAGGGCAAATCCCTCCTTATATAAGAAACCAGCATTCCATGTGACTTCAAAAACTATTCCTTGTTACCGTGCCTGTTTTTCAAGCCGGCCAGCTCTGTACCGGTAACATTCCCATCCAGTGGGATCTTTTTCACTCTGGCTGCTCCTGCGTGGCGATGGCTGGAGGATGAAAAGGGGAGACTCCAGAGACGCTGGGTCACACGAGTTTATTGGAACCCCGGCATGGAGTCCTCACCTCGAGTGTCAGCGTGCCCGAAGACCCTGGTTGACTCTCGGGTGAGACCTTATAACTGGGGGTGTTACACAGAAAGGGGGTGAATAAGGTTTTACAGGGAGGTGGCTCATATCATAAACAAACATACAAAACAACCATACAATGAACATTAGAAGATGACAATCAGGATTCTGTCCAATCACTCAATGCCTCTCTCAGGATCTTCCAGAAGTGGGGAGTGACCCCAAAAATGATAGACAGCAACAGGAGGCTGTCTGTGAAGTGATGGACACTTAACTGTCTTTGGGGGGGGAAACTTAGGGAGAATACAGAACCAATTACAGAACTGTCACTGGGGAAAAAACAAGGATAAACCAAACATGGGTAACAAAAAGGGGTACAGAGAACAAACCATTTTACAAAAGACCATTAACTTATGAATTAAACTTAAAATTAAAAAATGCACTCCCACAATTACTCACACACAACTTTTCAGAGTCAAACACGACAGTTCACCCTTTCATTTTAAATTTTCCATTGTATATATCTCCCTAAGGGGGAATTAATGAGAATATTTGTCTGCTGTCTTGTAATATAGTACCAAGAGCACAAAGCCATAAATAGTATACTGTAGTAGTTTTGCATCATCCAAACGACAAGTTGACTCTATAACCCAGATTATTTTCCCTTAATAGATGTGTGAATTCCAGACTGCATGAGTTCTGCACATAGTAAAAATCTGTTTGCTGCATTATTAACATTGTTATGTATACAGGATGATGCCTACTAAGACAGGAGGGTGCCAAGGCACATCTGATCTCTTATGTTTCTACAGAATGGCATAAATCATTCACAGGATTGAGAAGGAACAATAGTACATCTCACATTACAAATTGAAAAATTGTACTTGTAGGATAATGCAGATATTTATGCTCATGACTGACTGATTTAAACCATACAACTCCAGAAATTGTGGTTTTTTGCAATAACATAGTCACATTTTATCAGGAAACATGGACAAGGCTGCTCTGCAGCAGTTTAGAGCACTGGTTATTGTAGCCTATTAATATTTTCTGCAAGTTCAAGAAGCTTTAAAAGTACAACACTGTTTTAAGGAACCTCAGAATGAGCTGTGTGTACCACGCTACTAAGAAATTAAAGTATGGCAGCAGCAATTCAAAATTGAATTATCCCTCCCTGACTCAAGGTATGAGATCAAAATAGCTGAAGCTGGAGTATAGTATCTCTGGAGTAGATAACAAGAAGTTTTGCAGTAGGAGAAAAACTCATGAAGGAAGATGAGGGAAGAGAGGTTAGAAGTAATCTGAGATCAGTTTGAGGCTGAGGATGGTGGAGTTTATGGAAGCAGTAGGGCTGGGGGAGCCACACAAGTTTCCAAAATGCAGCTAATGGGCAAACTGGGAACACAGATGGTGAGAAAAAAGGCCCTTGCCTTAAGTGTTGGATTATTTCCTCCAACAGCAGCACCACTTTCGATTTTTTTCTTCCAGTCAGTCTCAAAGCATAAATCCAGATGTCTTCCATTGCTTTTGCATTGGCTGTATCATTAAGACCATTGGCATTTTGCCTTGATGTGCTCTTAGCCTTCTCCCTGTTAGCAGTTCCTCTTGCACCCATTCCCTAACAGCTCTGCATCTTCTTTATCTGAGAATTCTCCTTTGTTTTTGTGCTGGGTTAAGCTTGGTTGTCTGTCAGATACCCACCCAGCTGCTTCCTCACTCCTTCTCCTCAACAGAACAAGGGGGAAATATAAGATGAAAAAGCGTGGGGGTCGAGATAAAAACAAGGAGATCACCTACCCATTACAGTCAAGGGAAAAGCAGATTCAGCTGGGGGAAATTAGTGCAGCTTATTGCCAAAGAAAACCAAAGTAGGATGGTAAGAAACAGAAAAACACCTTCACTCCACCCCTTGCTGCTACCCAGGCTCAACTTCACCCCTTTGTTCCTGACTTTTCTACTTTCTACCTGCCCCATGACTGGCAGGATGGGTGGGGAATGGGACTTTATGGTCAGTCCATATCAGCTTCTGTTATGCATTCAGTGTATTGAACTTCATAGATGGTCAGTAGGGGTCCTGTGTGTGAAATGACCACAGGGAAGAGAGAGGACTGGGAAATTGGGTGAAAGTTGCAAAAAGAAAAACAGAGGGGGGAAAAAAAAGGTAGTATTCCCTGGGTAAATCTGACAGTTTTTCTTATGATTTCTTTTCAAAGAGATTGAAAAGTGAGTATTCTAAAAATACATTTCTGGAAAATGGATGAAGTTATTCTGTTCTTTTATGTATTTTCACAAATGTTCTCGAGAGTGTTACTTTTGTCCTGGCAGCTAAAATGAAAAACTGCCATTTGTAAATTTTCTATATTCTCTTATAGTTTATAGTTCAGATTCATTATATTTATTTAATATATTCTTTACACTTCAGTTTTATGTGCATTCATAGTAAAACAGACATTCTCCTAAATGTCTGAAACACTCCAGAAGAAACTGCCTTTTTTGCACTACAGAATAAATTATAACTGCCAAAAACTAGGGAATGAACTTTATGATTAATCAGCAGACAGCATGAGTACATGTCTGGTTAATTTATGATCTTGAATCCAGGAGAAATATTTCAAGGAATTGTTTCACTTTCCAAGTAAAAAATTTTTGTAGCATGCTGTTTTATAGTTTAAATGCTATTATTTTGTGTTGCACAATGATTGATGAAAGTGATATAGAGACATTTATACATTAGTAGATTAGACTTGCAGAAAGCCACAAAAAGTAGTTTTCTTCCTGTAACTGGAATGCGAGAAAAACCTGAAGCCTCCAAACAGTAGAAATCTACTTATGGCATTTCTAGACTGATTAACCTCTCTTTGTTGTTCTGCTTATTCCAGAAGGTTCATAAAACATAATTTCATTACTTTGCTTAGAGGTTTCTATTTGTTTATGTAAGAACCTGGCCAAATGTTCTATTGAGCTACTTTTTTATGAGTTCTATTTCACAAGAAACTCAATATCTTCTTTCCAATAGCAAACAAAAATTGGGTTTGATATTATATTCACCACTGAAATAGCTGCAGCTAATTTAGTTATAGTTAATGGAGTTCATTAATCCTGTATAAATTCTTTAGCTTCCTAAGTGTACTACACTAAATAGTGTGCACTTCAACATATACAGTTGACAAATTTCAGTAAAATTGAGCATTTTCACTTCAGCTTAGCTTACATAAACTGTAGTTTATGGTTCAAGCCTAAGTTCTGAGTATATAGAACATATATATATATCAAGAATAAACAAATAAATTTTAAAAAAAGGAAAACAGTGACATTATTTGTATTTCATAAAATAAATTATGCTCTTATTGGTCTCTATTTCTGTTAGTCTGTAGTTTTTTCTTACACGACCTTTCTCATTCTTTCATAAAGTCCTCTTAAATATGGTGTCCCAGTTTAGGGCAAATTTGGGGGAAAACTTCCAAAGGGGGTCCCTCTAGAAAGCAAATTCAAGCGGTTCCTCCCCCAACTGGTTCAGGAAAAGATTTCCTTGGAGAAAAGTGGAAAAAACTGTTTATTTAACAAGCAAAGTATTCACAAGCATAAAAAACTAATACTATTAAACAATAAAACCTCTTGCTGTTCTGAAGAGATGGCAAATTCAGAAAGTCCTTGCCATGGGTCTCAGCTGAGCTCAGCTTGCTCAGTCTCTTATCAGTCCCTCCTATGCTGGAATGCAATGTCCCAGGTCCTGGTGGACCACAGGTGTGAGCTCCCAGTGTTTTGCTGGGTTTTCAGTTCACAGCAGGCTGATCCAAGAAAAATTAAAAACACTATCTGGGGAACTTCTCTGCCTCAGCCAGCAACAAAAAAACTAACTAAAAGCAAAGGAGTATTCTCTTCTGATGTCTGTCAGTGCTGCAGACAACACAGTCCAGGAGAAAGAATGTGGAGGAGTGAGTGCCTTTCTGAAAACAAACTTGGCACTTCTTTTTCCACTTCTTTGGTCTCAGAACCAGTCTGAAAGGTGCAGAACTTAATATCCAGCATAAACAGGACAGATGACTGGTGGTACAAGCATCATAAAGTCACCCTAAGACATATGGAGATACATAAGGTACTTTTAAATGAACTTAACCTGAACTTAACTTAATAAATCATTTACTGAGAAAGACAGGTAGATGTTTTCTTCAAGAATCAAGACAGGGAGGGATTTAAATGTTCCATGTAATGTACAAAGTTCAGCATTTAAAACCACAACAATGAAAACACCTTGCATTAACATCTTCTTGTTACAGAACTTTTCATGGAAGAAAGAGCAAAGCACAGACTTTATTTGTTGTAAGGATTCATCTCGCATTAAATTTGGTCTATGCAATCCATATATCTTTACAGTCTATACAGCACTGCCTTTTAACTGAAAAATTATCTGTCATACTCCATAATGAGCTGCGCTTTCACAAGTATATTGTATAGATTTTTGTAACAGCATCTCATCGGTTTTGTAATCCTTTTTGCTTAAGAACAGTCATTCATTTATGAAATGTTCAATATCTTGGAAAACAGAAAGGTTATATGGCATTCAAGTTTCTTTTGTGGTCCTTTAAACTGAAGAGCCTGAAAAGTTTCTACAGCTTACTGCTTATGGTTTACTTTCTACAAATGTTTTCCTATTGTAAACTGACAGGCACAATAAAAACACTTCTGCTGTGGGTCTTAGACTTAAAAATAAAGCAGTGATCTAATACCATTTTTTATAGAGAGGGTTGTTGTTTTTTTTTCCCCAGATTGCATATCTGTAGTTTCAGCTTTCACATTAGAGGAGGTAAGCCACTCAGGTCATCTTGGTCAACGGTCAACAAAAACTTGGCTTAGGTTTGGTGGAGTTTGGGAGAGTTCTGCTATACCAACTCTGCAGACAGGAGAAAAGATTATTTTATATTAGCAGTAAGCCCTGACATCAGACCAATTCCCACTTTTGATGCTATGTCCACAAAATATCTTTAAAGAGATTTTTTCAGCTGCTGCCTAATTTGGCAGGTTCTTTGTCCACATAAGCACTGATGTTTTAACATACCTTTGCTCAAATCACAAACCTAAACAATCATCTCCCCAAATGCATATTTTCCCCATGATTTAAAGGGATAATCTACATATAGAGTTCATTATCATGGCTCAATAAGAGAAGTCCAGCCTAAAATGGCGAACTCCTCAATCCCTTCCCCCAATAACCTTCTCATTCTCTCTTCACTGACTGTCCATGCTGTGTCTCCTTATAGGTCAATCACTGTGTCAATCACTTCCCTCTCTCAGGGAAGGGTTAGAGCTCTAGAAGTTTCATTTTGTTCTGATAAAGAGTTAAAACCTGCCCGGGCCTGCAGTGGTCCTATGATCTCTGCCGGGCTATGGCTCTGTCTGCACAGCTGTGGAAGCTCAAAGCCGTGCTGATGGGGGAGGCTGGTGGATGCCTTCCCCTCCACCCCTCAGTCTGATTCGGGGTGAGCCCGGCCTGTGGCAGAAGCACAGCCCGGCTGGGCGTCATGCAGGCCCTGGGAGAGGCTGCCCGGGCAGAGCGGAGCCAGCACTGCTGAGCCCAGAGCTGCTATCAGAGGCTCAGGAGCTGAGGAGGTGTTAGCTCTAGCCAGGTCTGGACAGAAGACACTAGACACGATGGTATCTCATTCCTACTTGGTTGTTTATTATATCTTATCTATGGTACAGCCTCATGCGGTGTGAGCTATGTCTAACAGCACAAGAAAATGTCTACTTCTACTTTGTTTCAAGGACTTTCAAGCAACAAGCAAAACCAATTAAAACCCGACTCCTAAATTATTTCTATTTATAACCCAATTAAAGATCACACAATGTCCGCACTGCAGTTTTCACTAACCAATTAGAAAAGATCACCCAAACCCGAGAAGGAGGAGGAAGATGAAAGTGAAGAAGAAGGGCCCAGGCGATGCCCAAATCCCTCCATATCGTCTCATATATATATGTATATATATATATATATATATATATTACTATTCTATATCCTAAAACCCTCAACCTTAGATATTTTACCCTGTGACATTACACACTTCTATACAACCACACACACATACTCTCAGTGCTATCACTCAGCTTTGGAAGCCATTCCCACGGCCTCAGGTCAAAGGCAGTACCCCTCTGAGGTCACCACCTGTCAAAGCAGAAAACCTGATATTTTTGGCATCCAGGGTTCCAACAGGCAGCCATAAGCAGCAGCCTCCCCTGCCCCTCGCTGGCAGATTGATGGGGGGCAGGGATGGGGCCCAGGGGCCTGGTCAGCCACCAGGCCCTGAGGGGCAGCACGGCAGAGCAGGACCGGCCCCGTTGCCTGTTCCAAGGCAGGAAGGAAAAGCGCTGTTTCCCAGGATCCTCCGATATTTAACCCTTGTGTGTTCACATATCCCTTTATCCCTTTCTAATTGGTTTGTCAAGCTATAACTTCCTGAAAAATCACTTCCTGGCCAAACCACCACATCCATACAGAAGACATATAAGGTATTGTGAATAATCATATGTTAAAAACTTGGTGATTTCAAGCATGCACTTGCTTCCAGGGTCTTAACCACAAGTTGAGGCACTCTTGCAGAACACGCTGAGACCAAAGCCAATTGAGAATATATGTCCCTATGCTATTTTCTTTTTAAAATTTTGTGGAAGATATTGAGATCATGGAAGTGAGTAAAAACATAACAGAAAATTAACAACAGCTGATTTTGGGTAATTTTTGTTCTTTCTAGTTTTGGAGTGCTGTAATTCATCCATGGAAGCTCAATGTTCTTCAAAGTTGTCCTAGTTTAGCAACTGTGTAGTCTGGCATAAAAGTTGTGTGATAATCATTCTGTCTTCTTAAAATCAGATGAGGAATAGCAACATTTTTTTTCCCAAAAGACTGAGATCCTTAAGAAACTTCTGATGAGGAAGCTCTGGGAAGGGAACTTAACATCTTCATCTGAGATGAGAAGCTGGAATTAAAAACTTTTTATTGGCCTTGTTCTCACAGTTCCTCCTCAGGTCTAGCAATAAGTACAATGCTAGGTTGGATTTTATTTTTTAATTTAAAAGCTCAGTTGTTGAGCCTTTTCTGTAATCTGTCAGATATAGTTTGCATTTTGTTATACATGGTCCAAGGCTATGTGTTTCAAGCTCTTCTGATTGTCAGAAGGGAAGAAACAGGAGCTTCCTGATTCTGTTCAATGGAATCTGTTTCACTTTCTCTTAATGAGTTAAAGAATAGCAGTGCCAGAAAAGCAACACAGGTATCATGGTACCAATTAACATATTTATACAAGGAAGAAATATCAAATAAATGTGGACTAAATATTACAATAATCTGTACAACAGGAACTGAAGCTTGTGTCTCCTCCACTCTATCAAATAGCTTAAATGTCAAATTACAGCAATAGTGCACTTACTTGGTCTAGTTTTGAGATTTCTGCAAAATGTTCTAGGTGTTATTTTCTTACAAAAGTGAGCCAAGTGCTCTCAGCTGAAATTTGAGTATTAACTTCTTTTGTGTACCAAGGCATGTGCTTGTCCCACAGGAACAGATAAGCCAAGTCTGATTCATCTGACCAAGAGAATTATTCCTGCAAGTTCAAGATTCATGGGAAATAGTTTACACTTCTGATCCTAAAAAAGAAATTGTCTGTATTATATAAAATAAGAAATAAGCTGAATGATTCAGCTTTTTCACTACAGCCTAGCTAAGGCCTTCAAAGAAATGATTCCTTGGTTCATCTTAATGGGAAAAAATTTGAAATCATAATTAAAATGTGTGTGCCCTCATTGCCAGCTATTCAAATAATGATTAAAGAGCATAAAAATAAAAGCAGAGATCACATTATGATAATGTGATTTTATCATGAGTGCATTTTGGCATCGTATGTAGCTGGCCTTGGGTTATGAGTGGTTTGAGAGAGCACAATCACTTATTTTTCAAGCTTCCTAAGGCATAAATTTTACCTCCAGAACTGTCTGATTTCTGCTCCTAGTTGTCTGTATTTAAATGAAAAGGAAGAAAAAAAATCATTGGAAGTAGCACTCTTATAGAGTGCTTTAATTTAGAGGCAATTTGTGTAATAAATTTCACTGTCTATAAGAACCCATCCTATATTTAGACTATGAGCAGTTTGCATTTCACATACAGCTAATGTACTCTCAAGATATAACTTGTTCGTTATGTTAAGTGTATAAAGATAAACATTTTGATATACAGAAAAACTTTTGAAAGATTTAGCTGTGCTGTGGTATTTTCATAATCGCTTCATCTGTAGATAATGTATATGCACATAGGTTTCAACTATATATTTTCACTATACATATTCTATTTCTGAAGCAGTAAAGTATTTTATGGAAAAGTGTATTACAAGCAACAGAATTCAGTCATCTGCCCAGCTATCTATAGTGATGCAAGATCAAATATGTTTAGCATAGCCCTTACACATCTGTTCATATCTTCCTATTATCCAATAGGTTTAAAAAAATTTTAAGTGGATTCCATTTTTCAAAAATTACTAAGTAGACTTGAACACACATAAGAAACAGAGACAATTTTTGCAATCATCTGGCATTTTATAATTGACTATTTTTAGTTTCTATACAGATAAATAATTTTTTTAAAAAAGCAAATGTATTTACAAAATATTTTGATAAATTCCTGTGTTTTCATCTTAAAAATTAGCTGACTTCAAACTGAGACATTACTTACCTTAGTAACTTCTAATTCACTTGTTACAGCACTGTGAACAGCAGGCACTAACATTCCAGTTAACCCTACAGGTGCTGGCTACAGGGACAGGTTTTTCTGACCCATTCTAGTAGACCCTCAGCAATTTTGCCAACTGCACCAGCCTGTGTGGTGTGGCTGACAGGCTGGAGGGAAGGGAGGACATCCAGAGGGACCTTGTTTAGGTTTGAGACGTGGGTCTGTGCAAACCTCATGAAGTCCAACAAGGCCAAGTGCAAGGTCTTGTACCTGGGGTGGAGAAATCCCAAGCACAAGTACAGGCTGGGAGGAGAATGGATCGAGACAAGCCCTGAGGAAAATGACTTGGGGGTGTTCGTGGACAAAAAACTCAACATAACTCAGCAGTGTGCTCCTGCATGCCAGAAAGTCAACCATGCATCACAAAAAGTCTGGTCAGCAGGTCAAGAAAGGTGATTCTGTCCCTTTACTCTACTCTTGGGAGGCCCCACTGAAGTATTTTTCTGTTCCAGATTTTTCATAACAATCACTTATTTCAAAAGAATTTATTTTTTCTTCTGAAAATCTTAAGTTATTTTGAAATAAAACTTTGAGCTATTTGAAATTGAAGAAATTCTAATTGGTTACACAAAACTTCTAATCATGTGATTAAATTCTTTTAAATTAGTTTATTCTAGTCAGCCTTTCAATTTTAATTTATGCCTTAGACTCCAATATACTGTGAATTGAGACTATGCTTCCATATTATCCATACTTGTGGTTAAAAAGGACACAGACTTCATGAAGATAGGTCTGAAAATAAATTATGATCACTTAGAATAAGCTACATTCATCTAAATTACATCTCATTTTCCCTCACATTTGACTTCTTATCAACATCTATAGCAAAAGGCAGTCCAGATGACCCCTTAGAGGCTTCTCAGTGTTATGAGAAAACCTCATGAGATCAGAACAAAGTGTATGCACAGCTGCAGTACACAATCTTTTGGGCTCAGAACAGAATGCAAACCTCTTCTGGATGTCCTCAGCATTTGTGATGACCAGGATTCTTGGCAGAATGTTGCTTAGGAGAATTGACACAGAAGAGAAAGCAGCAATAATTTATTATTTCAGAAAAGCTGCTTCTACTCTAGATACATGTAGGAATTCTTGCTTGTACCTCAGACTCAAATACTGATATTTAGTTAGCTACCATAGAGCAGAAATGTCAATATCTGCAATTTTAGAAGAGAAGTTAGTTGTTAAGAAGATGGTCCTTTTCTGTTTTCAAAATTCAGCCTCTCTGCCTATCATTTTCTCTCTGCAAGAACTCAGAAAGACCTTTTAAGAAGCTAAATTAAAATGATTTTTCCAAGTGACAAGGCATTGTAAATGCAAGTTGAATTACCACTAACACAACTTCTGGCAATGTTTAATAATTTCAAAGATGTTTTCATCACAAATGTTTTGAACACTCTGATGCAATGGCCTGGAAATATAAAGACCAGCTCTATGTGACAGTTTTCAGGAAATTGCTTGATGAAAAATATTACGTATATTAATCTTAAATAGCTTATAGACTGTGAACATCTAGGAAAGATCTTTACACTCTTCAGCATAAATTGAAATTATGCATAATGTCTGGATGGCAAGAAAACAGATGATCTGTGATAACAGTTCAATCAAAATTGCATGAAGTCTAATGGTCCTCTTGAAATACAATACGGTTCTTCTAATGGCAGTTCCACCCTGATGTGAATTTTGGATAGATTAGCTTTCTGACTGGAAACAACTGAATTCTTGAAACTAAATGTCAGAATTTAAATTTTTACTTAGTAAACAATCTGCAGGCAGCTAGAAGGCTATGGAACACCTGTGTTCACAGTCCATCAATTCACTCTAGCTATCACTTACTCTGTCAGAAATTTAGGTGGTAAAGTACTTACTCTCATTTCAATTGAGACTCTCAAGAGGCTCTGAGATTTCTTAATCCTTAGAAAGCTCCTTCTGCTTATATGAGATAAAGTAATGATCCCTCAGGACTATCAACTTTTCCTCTTTGTCCATCTCTATAACACGGACAGCCATTTCATACGTTTCCCTCTTATGAAAAATTCTTGGCACTATTTCTACAAGGTCCATTTAAACTGTCTTTGCCATAGAACAAAGATTTTTGCTCTGGCAACAAATTTTATTTCAGAGAATTAAATTAGCAACAAGATCAATCTTTTTAGCTAACACATGGAACAGGAATACAAAGTTGTCCCTCCACCTTTGGTGACCTGACAGTAATGTTTGGCAGTGACAGCAAGACTTTTACTATAGGATCAGCTGATTTGACAATTTAATTCTGAAGTTTAGACAATTTCATGGCAGAATAAAGGCAGGACTGGAGCAAGTTTGAATGTTTTCAATTCACTTCTGCCATTAACACAAGCTTGTGTCTTCTCACCATCACTGCTTAGTATATATTTTGTCACCCTGCTCTAAGCTGATTCCTACATCCTTCAGGTGTCCAGATGAGATTCAGAGCTTGACGGAGAGCTAAATCCCACTGTCATTAGCAACAAGACTGTCTGATGTGACTGCTGACAACTACACCCTGAGTTGCTCATTCCCATAACTTGTGCAAATAATAGTGAATTTAATTTCCTCTCATGCTTACCTTTTGGAATGATTAATGATCTTAGAAACAAGGGTTTTCCTGGTAAGCCATCAGCCATTAGTTATGACTAAAGAAAACACAGGGTTCCATGCTGTAGAGAAATTCTGTCCCCAGAATACCTCAGTAGTGGGAACAGACAAAATTTTCAGCAAACCATAGATGCCCACGGCAGCCTTCAGAAAATAAAAGCGATGTCTTTTTGAGAATAAAGTGGAATTTTGCAGACAAATTAAAATTGGAAAGGTGTCTGCCAGGGAGCAACAAGAGCAGAAGTTATGAGTATGTAGCTCTGTCATGACCACAACTTTAATGACTCAAGCTCTTCAGAGTGTAGCATTACCTAAAATACTGTATTTTATGTATTTACATGGGGGCCAAGACCTCTATGCAAGTAATTATAATAAGTATAGTGGGGATGACAAATTAGTTCAGAGAACAGATAGCAGCCTTAAAAATGCAAATATGTTTTAAAATGTATGCATATTGCACATCATGGCAATCACTGACCACCAAGGTTAACAGTCCCACTCACATAGTTCAGCCATAAATGAAATAGCCATGTATTTTCCTAAGTAAAAGGTAAAGAAAAAAAGCCCAAAACACACAGGGATGTTATTCTTATAATGCAGTAATTATTTTTAAGAGGCACACAATTATGTTTCTAAAATCAGTAGAATGAAATTTGTATAATAGAAATAGAGGTTATATCTTAGATGAAAATACTTTCACTCTCAGATCTACCAGACTGTGGATCCATGCATTAACTCTGGTCCTGCTTCAAGGAAGAAGAGAGAATTCCCATCTCTTTGACTGCTTCTTGTGGATTAAAAAATCAGATGGAAAAAGACTTCAGAGAAAATGCACTTGAGTTTTCAGCTCCTTTTCCTTGTTATAATCTCTTTTTATACCCTTTTTCTGTTGTTAAGAGAGACTTATTCAAGGAAAAAAATAGAATAGGTTTACTGTTGCACAAATGCTTCCTAGGAAAAGAGGTAAAGGCAGATAAATGCAACTTGAAAGACATTTGGCAAATGCATTTCTGTTTCTAATATTAGCCTGACATTAAAAGGATAATGGAATATGTCCAAAGTGTCACTGAACCTCTCTTCTTGATAATATAACTCTGAACAAGTTGGCAGATAATGCAGACATAGGACCTTCCAAAATAACTTCTTTGGTGAATGCCTCTGAACACCTTTTACGTATTCCTAAAAATGCAAGGGAGAACTAGCTGGCTCAAAGATGGACATCTATGCCTATCAAATATTGCAGACATTCAGCCAGACATATTTGGGAATTAAAGTTTTCTATATGCTAAGTAAAAAAAAAAAATGTTTTAGAACAGAATAATAAAATGTTTAATTAAGATAATTTTCCTGCAAAAAAGAAAAACATTGAAAATGGTCTTAAGGAGTCATACATTTGACTGGAAATGTAAATATGAAACTTTTATTTTCTAAAATAATCAATAGTTGAGGATTTTGTTCATTTGATCTTTCTCTAAGATTATTTGCATTTCATTATTTCTCCCAAATGTTAGTGGCAATAGGGGTTTCAAGCCGATGTTGAAATTAAAATATTTCTTACTAAATGCTACATATGGTATTGTAATTAGCAGAGCTAAATGAAATACTGCATATAACAAATTAAATCCTATGCTATGAAAATGAGTAACAATTTAGCTATTAATTTCAATATTGCTAACATTTTTCTATTAAACATACATCCATATGTAATCAGAAAGCCAAAAATTTGTAATCATGTCTTACTAAGTGCATACTAAAAGTTATGTGGAATATAATTGTGCAATAAATAGCACATTGTATGTATGGCCAAGGCTTTTTATATTAAGTTACATCATTAATGTAAATGTGAAACACAACTAGGATTAGTCTGCTAAGAAAAATCAATATGTATAATTGCAAAAAACATTTAAAAGTATCCACTAAAATATAGGCAAAAATTGTTCTTAGTAATTTACAATGCAATTAATAGACATTGATAAAAATATTCATATTGTCTATAAATTTTTATGGTGAAAATGCACTGATTCTAAAGTACTTTGTCAATTCTTTGTTTAAACAGCCCATCTCCCAATCATTCTCATAGATACCAGTGATAATAGTTTAAAATAGCAGCCTCAAAATTTTAGAAGCTCACTGGAGCTTTTATAGTGACTGAGTTCACAGCTCTAAAAGGTAAATGAGAAATCTCTTCAGATCATTTCTCTGTAAAGTTCTGAGAAAAGAATTTTCAGTTCCATTTTCCAGAGTGTGATGTTTTCCTCTACTGATGTTCAAAGTCATCTCTGGATTAGATATAAATAAAAGGCACAAAATATTTATCTGTGCAAAGAGATCAAAAGATTAGATAAGACGACTATGAAGAAAGGTGAAAAGAACTGAAAATAAGTGGTCAGTCATTGAACTCTGAGTTCTGTAAAGCAATCAGCTAATATCAGTAAAGTTAGACCTCCACATGGACCTGCAATCACAGTGCTCTTACCTAATGCTCCACTTTTTTGGGGGAATAATGTACATTATTAATGTGTGACAAAAATTATGGGGCTGAGATTCCCTCACCTCTTTGCCCTTCAGAGTCATTGAAACTCTGTCTTCCTGCATCAAGGATACCTGAGTATCCTCTCACTTGAAATTCAGGCTGAGAAAAAATCAGAACAGCCAAAGACAAGTCAAGTCACTTTTTCAGTGTAAGTTCAGGGTTCATTGAAGCCTTCACAGGCAGAATGCCACACTCTGGAGCTCCTCAGAAAAAGCAATCTCCTTTAAACATTGACAGGCCCAGTTTACATGAGGAGCATGCTAGCTTATTTTATCCAGTCCAGGATCAAGGCACCATTGCAGACACTGTGCATGTTCTGTGGGGTCGTTGGTTGGAGACAGAAACGACACAAACTCACTGAGTGTACTCAGGAAACAATACTGGGTTTATTATGGCTGCCCTTTTTATAGGGGGTTTGGATTTCCCAGGTTTAGATAGCTGATTTGTTGGGATCTCTCTCCACCCAGATCTCTGGCCAGTGGTGTTTTTGCATCTAGGCTTGAACAGGGTTGGCTGAGAGTCCCTGTTTGAATTCAAATTTATTCCATCATTGCTCACTGAGGGACTTCTTCTACTTCTTTTCTAGAATGAGCTGGGTTAGCCAAATTGGATTTGTTATGGCCAGATTTATCTTGTCCAGCTACAGACCAGCTGTACTGTGACATGTGAACACAGAAGAGAAACCCAATTTAACCATAAACATTCCCACAAACCAGGGAGTATATGCTCTAACACACAATGATAGGCCCACTGATGGGCATATTACAGGTAAACCAGCCGATACTAATGCTTCTATCATGTCAGTAGCTGAACACTCAGGTTCTCAGTGCACAGCTAATTTACTAATCTTTCCAAAATGCAGGTGGAAAGAAAGAAAAATTACTTACTCATTGTTTTCTGATCTGTAGAGAACTTAGTTTTGCCTAGATCTTCAGATGCCTATGGGAATAAAAGCTGAGTACTTGATTTACTTTGAGGACTTAAACATATTCCTGTTGCTTCCTGCTGTTTTCTTTTCTGTATCTCGAGACTCCCTCCTATTAGTCTTATCTTGTTTTAAGTACTTATTATGGTCTAAAGTCACTGCAGCCCAAATTTTCACAATACCCTTTACAATAGTGTACATTCTCCCCAAATGCAATTGTGTTCCACATTATGTTTACCTGGAAGATAGAGACCCTGAAGAGTTCTCTACAGTGCATCTCTTTCTTCTAATTTACAAACAAGGCATTTAGCACCAGAAGATACTGCCTTGTTTCTTAGGAAAGCTAGAAATGAAAGGAAGAATGCTTAAGTCTACAAGTCACTATCCTCTCACTTAAACAACTGGAGCAAGCAAGTTTAATATTCTTAAGGTGTGTAACCTTGCCATCACAGGTTAATTATGTAGATGAAGCTACAAAGGCTCTTAGCCTGTTCAAAATTAAACCAGTAAAAACGTTTCTGTAATATTGTCACTGAAACTCAGACACCATTTGCTATGAAACTATTTATTATGGAATACCTGTATACTATTGATATTCTTGTCTCTAAATACTATGATTATCCAATAGTTAGCATTTATTTGCAAGAATTGTAATGAATTGAAAACTGGATTTTCTCCTCTTAGAAGACTCTTACGTGAGTTTGAGCTGGCACACAGAGGACTGATATTTTATTTGTCCTTTATAATAGACAAATTCTCTGGGATGTCATAAAGAAAATGTAATTGAAGATATCCCCTAGCTATATTGCTTTACCTTGTGTTATTGACATGCTTGCAGCCTATTCAATGTTCTTTCATCTAACAGTGTTAATTTTAAAAGCAAATTGAATATTTTTAAAATTCTGTTTGAGTAGCCAATTAGATGCAGAAATTTTGCTTACGGCTTCTGCAAGAATCTCCATAAGGTGTCCCTATGTTAATACCTTACCATACTGATTGCATAATGCAATATGATATTTTCTGTTAATAGGCTTTTATTAAGCTGGATTCAGAGGTTGTATCTCTTAGAGATTAAAGAAGTTGTATAATACAGTTTTCTCAGTTTGTTGGTGTTAGAAAGAATATGGTGATCTAGTTGTGAAAAAGGATGGCTTTCACTGATTTCTCAGCAGGCAGTTATTTTTCATTGTTTTTAACTGTTGTCAGACCCAAAGCAAACAGATGTGTTTCAATAAAATCAAAAGCCTATCTTTTGCTGCTATTTCAGCAGTCAATGAAAATTTTCATTCCACTGATGACAAATCTATGCTTTCTTCTATTCATTAAAAGTCAGCTATAAAATTAACTCCCATATCAACTGCAGTATTTAACATAACATACATTTAGAAATTCATTAAACACTGTTCAAACCAACTTTCTAATTCACATTTCCAGTGTATAACTGTTCTAAACTATATCCAGTGGATTACTATTGGCTTCAGCATAAGAATCTTAGCTGTGGTACAGCGATAAAAGGCTTCAATTCCCGTGGCAGCAAGTGGAACGCTGCACTTGATGTCTAAGGCCAAAGTGTTCCATGCAGAGTAGAAGGAAAAGACCAACAAATCAGACAGTCAAGTACCACCAAAGGGTCATTCATTGGCCCAGTCCAATGCCTGGAAAGAGTTGGGTATCTGCAAGGATCTGGCATGAAGAAACTTTATCTCCAAATTATAAGAAACCTTAAGAGAATGGAAGGAAGTTGGAAAATATTATGTGTACCTTTCCTATTCTTCTTCTCGTTTTTCTGTGGGGTGATAAGGTACAATTAATGATGTATTAGAAAATTTGTTTTCTTGTCTCACTAAAATATTCATCTAAAGGAATGATTTTTTTATACAGGATGTTATTAGTGGAACAAGCTAAAGATTTGGGTAAATGTATTCTGTTGGATACTAAAGAGGGTCTTTCAAAAAGAGATTACTTTAGTTTCTTGATAACCATGGGCATGTGTCAGTAGAAAAAAAATTAATTCTGAAACTTCTGTTTCTAAAAGTTGGGTGTTGATCGCTCTACCTTCCTGCCCCATCTTATTTACAACTTTTTAAGACAATGAGAGTGAAACTGTTGTTAGTAGCTCAGTTGTGTCTGTTTTCATAAAAAACTAGCACCAGAGAATTACGTGATCATTTATGAGTCGTGAAGAAATGTAGTAATTACAAGATAGTAAGGAAGTTTGTGAAATTTAACAATTCATCCAAGTTAACCATCAATATCAACCATTACTACCACCTGTGTCAACATAAGGCACTTCTGCTGTTTTCTATGAAGTAAGGCAAGATCTGTGTGGAGGAATAATATGTATTCAGGCAATAGACTGTCTGATGTTGCTGAGGAAAAAGCAGACAATTTGGCTGAAGCACAAACCCTTATTCAGGAATGAGAAAAATGGACATCATTCCAAACTAAATACAGGCTGAAAACATTGAGTCCAACATTGCCTGGCTGTTATTTGAAAGAATATTAGCTGAGGGGTAGTTGATAAGGCAGTCATTTGTGAGAAAGAAAAAAAAAGGATGGTAATTTATTGCTTGTGGGAAGTAGAAGGGGCCAACCTGGAAGGCAGAGAAAACTATAGCATGTCATAAAGCCATTGTTTTTTGCATCCAGTACTGTGTAGCTAATCTTAGGTACTCAGCACTGTTTTCTCTCCCTGAATCACTTTACTCCTTTGCCAAAGGAACTTCAGTCTTTCATTTCCCTAGGAACTTATTTCCTTAGATTTCATGTTCCCCACTGCCTTGTTTATGCAGGATGCAGTCATTTTTATTCTGTTTTACTAGTTAAAGCTATGTTCCTGCACAGACAGATGCCATAGTGGGGCTGTCCTAAACTAGTGGTATCTTTTTTCATACTCCATACATTCTGAATGTATTACCTAATTTTACTAAATGTAAAATATAAATGCAATTCGTGTATCTGTGTGTAGTTTACAGTGATGATTTCTGTCTTTCAAGTAGTGATTACCATGCTGTGTTCTCTATCAGCAGAGATATTCTCAGGGACTTTCCAATTTACATGTTTAGGTAAGCTGTTTCAGTATTAGCCTGGGAAGGAGGAAGATATCCTTTCCTGTCAAGAACGGCTCAGAAGAGCTTAGGAATGGAAATGCTATGCCCACATGCTGAGATAAGTAAGGGCAGATTTTGACTGAATAAACATAGTCACATTCATACTTAGCCCAGCTACTCGAATCCTCTAAGCATAGGTCCAAATTTCTCCTTCAACATATTCCTCAGCATGCTTACACCCATGCCCCAGGAAATAGTTCTTATTTGGGCTGAGTTCACCTACCTCTACACTAACACTCAATGCAGTACAGCAGAAATGGTGTTGTAAGCAAAATAGTGTTACCAGACATCCATAATGTGTGTGTTTTAGGGAGACTGTCTGAAAATATTTTGGCCCTATTGATTGAAGGATTGTTGGCTGAAATTCATTAGGTGTGCTGTCAAAGTGGTTCAGTTTCATTTCAAAGAAGTCAAATTTGCATGCCCTGATATTTGTGTAAAGCAAGGCATGGTCTATAAAAATGGTTGGAGATTAATATCGGAAGTGTAATTATGACCTTATCTGGAACAGTAAGAGGGGTAAAAATGTTATGTAAATATTCCACTCTAGGTAACTGGACTTAGAACAGTAAGAAGGTGATAATGAAGAGAAAATTGAATTTATGGTGATACTCTAGGTGACACTCTGCCATTTCACAGTAATTTTAGTGATTTGGGAGTCAGTAGTTTCCTAGCTAATGAGGAACTATAAGAATCATGATATACTTACTTTTTGCTTCCAAGTAGTGGCCCAATTATGAATTTTCATTTTTTTATATAGCAAACTTATTTTAAATCATCCACCCTCCTTAATTTTGAAATTAAATTATCTAATTTCATCCATTTCCAATTTAATTTTGAAAGTGTTGTAACTTAAATCCAGTGGAAATAAACAGTGTAAAAACTAGAAGTGAATTATTTTTGAAAGGACTTTAAAGCTGTGATTGCTAGATCTAACAAAATTCTCTTGTGCTGTTTGGCACACTGCCATAACTAAGGTAAGTAGAGACCCAAATGCAGGATGTCTGTAGGTGAGAGAACATGCTGTGAGATCCCTCTGAAGAGGGGAAGGGGTAGAAAAGGGAAAGAAGTTCCTAAGCCTAAAGAAAAGGGAAGTGGTTCTTAACACACTGCAGGTGGGGGTTGATATATATATGGACACCGATGTGTGTATAAGGAAAAGTTAAGGGCTATATGGAAAGACAGGGACACTAGGGGTAGAGGCAGCTGAGTGATAGCTAAGGACTGCAAGCAAATTTCTTGCTGTACACTGAAAGATTAGGGGATATTCTTCTCAGCTTGTCTCTGCTAGTGGATTAAGGAATGGCTGTGGTCAGGAAATACTGAAATAAATAAATGTTACTAAGATTGTAATCGTTTAATATTAATGTTCAGTGTTAATGTTTGGTAGCCTGTGTTCTGAGATTGTAATTGTTAATGTTTCATATTAATGCTCAAGCATTAAGGTTCAGCAGTCTGTGTTTTATGTTAACAGCTTAAAGTTTACTGTAACCCCCTCGCCTTATTCCCCCCCTGTGTCGGGTTACTGTGAAAGCCCTGCTGCTCCCTCCCCAAGATGGCTGCCGGAAGACTTGCTGCTCCCTCCCCAAGATGGCCGCCCAAAGTGTCAGGCCCTGCTGCTCTCCAAAATGGCCGCCGAAGGTGTATGCAAATGAACTGCTGAAATACACCATTCTAACAAAGAAACCCTGACTGACAACAAGCCAGCGGTTAAAACCAAAAACTAAAGGTAACATACTGTAGTCGGGAAAGAGGGGCATTGTTCCCCAGCTTTGCCCTTCTTGCCATGACTACATGGTACTAGTCCAGAGTGACACTCATAGACTTTGAGGCAAACTGGGACTCTTTGGGTATATCCCTGTGACGGCAGGAGTCCTGACTCCTCCTACACTGCCCCCCTGTGGGAAGAGCTGTCTACTTCCTACTCTGTGTTGCCATAGGGAGCAGCGGTGGCGTGTGTGCGACCTGCCAGCCCCTCGCCCCAAGCTGATCCCAATAAAGGCTTTAAAAAGGAGAAAAATCTCCCGCCCTGATTTTATCAAATAGCGTCGGTTTGAACACCAGGTTTTCACAGCTGGGATAATGTGGTTAAAGACCACTTCTGTATTTGTTTCTGCTTAATGGAGTATGGATGCTTAGGCTATCTGAATTTGCTTTCATTTGTTTAGCAGTGACACCCATGATGGGTACATTAGTTCTTTCAGCCTTCAAGCAAAAATTCAGACTACTGTGACAGCATGAACTGCCTTTGCCAAAACGCAGTGGCTACCAGCTCACAACAGTTTCTGTCCAGTGCCAACTAGTCTAGCTTTTACCCCTGCTGCAACCATATATGTGACATATTGCCAAGATATCATCTGGATGTGTTTCTCTCTGATGGTGCCAGACTCACTCATTCTATCTGTAATATAAAATTTTGGAACCTGAGTTCACTACGGAAGAGCTTTCAATGTAGAGAATAAAAATTCTTTTGGATGTAATACCCGGTCTATATCCCTCTGCTTGATTAACTTAGAGATTTTCTTGTTCATATAATCACATTTTTATTAGAGAAACAAACAAACAAAACAAAACAAAGCAAAATTCTCCCCAGTATGTTATCCATGTATTTCAATGCCTATTATTACTTTGTACTTTTTGTGTGCATCTCTGGGAATCAAAGGCAACATTAGGATGGAAAAGAGCTAACAACTGCTACATGGTGACAGAATTGAAAAAAAAATATTGTTGTTCAGACAAATCAATACTGAAGAATTATATTTTGAAAGCTAAAATAACTTTAAAAAGATACAGAAAAACTAAGAACCCAATCCAAAGCAAAACAGCTCTCCACACGTCTGAGAAGTTTTTACAAAAAGTGCAAGTTGCTTGTTTTAATGATTCAAGGGGAAGATTTCATTAGGTAAATGCTCATTTAATTATCAATATTTCAAATGGTATGATGCTCAAGATACAAAACTATTAAAACTCATTAGTAGGGTACAGCTGTTTTATGTACTTTTAAACTGTAGCCTAAATTGATTGTGCCTTTTTGTATATAAACCAGCTGTCCGTTCCTTATTAAGGCATCTGTCAGTTCTTCATAGAAAAAGGTAATAAAAATGAGTACAGAAGAGCTTTTAACTCAGAACCTTGCAAAAATATTACTTTAAAGGAATATAAAAGAAGAAAACGTAAATCAAATACCTGTAAAAATGGGAAACACACATTCTGCATTACATTTATGGCAACTAATTTGATGAGTATCAAATGACTCATTAATCTCAGTATATATTGTTCTACTAGTAAAAATATTTTCTTCTATCTTTGTTTCATAACAATAAGGATGACACTGTGGAAATACTAACCCCTCACTCTCCAGTAGGAATTTAAATAACTAATTAATCAATTAATTAGTATTTAATTATAATGTGTTACTTCAATCTTGATATTAGCCCCAAAAACAAGGCCTTGAATCTCTCAGCCTTCTTTAAAAAGGACTAGTGGTATTTTATTAGAACATTATTTCCCCCAGATTCCAAGTTAAGAACATGAATCTGCTTTTGGTTCTCCCAGTAATCAAAATGAATCGAAAATGTGCAAGTAGAGTTCAATTAATTCATGCTTCTGGTTCATAGAGCTGCAAGCAGGAGACAAGACGTTAGTTTTTGTGCAAGATCATAATTGTAATCTCATTAAAATCTCTCTGCTCTTCCTTTACTGTGGAGGAGAAATGATTATGGTGTGACCCAATTTAGATTTGAAAACTAAGCGTAAGATTCCAAACACTTGTTTGTCAAACTATCATTTTGTGCTAATCCTTTTCCTGTTAAGTGATGGATGCCTGCTGCATAATTTAATACTTCAATAAGAAATATTTTTGTGAGCCTTAGGTCCATTCTGCTCCAGAGCAA
Source organism: Trochalopteron elliotii (assembly GCA_024734555.1). NCBI lineage: Eukaryota > Metazoa > Chordata > Aves > Passeriformes > Leiothrichidae > Trochalopteron > Trochalopteron elliotii. The sequence continues at coordinate 1,815,897 of JANPWX010000076.1, forward strand.
ATGCCTTGACACTCGGCAAGGTACTATACATGGGGTCAGGGGCCACACAGCCCAGTCATGCTTGGACTCTGGAAAGTTCACTGCTGCTTTCTCCATCACCCAAAACCTCTTTGTCTGCTGAGGAATACTCAAGATGAAGATAGGTGAAGTAATGGCCACATGAGGAACTTGTAGAAGACTTGAGCTCCTCAATTGTGGAAGACACATGCTGGGGCCATGGGCCCCATGCCAGGCCTGACCCTGGCCCACATTCATGAGTGTGCTGACACTTCCCAGATGGGTGTTGGTGCTGCTCTGATCCAAACTAAATGCTAATACACACACCCACCCCTCCCTCTAGATTAGGGAAAATGAAGATCTTCAATGAGAATGTGGGATTGTAGTTACCACAATTCCAGTGGTACTTCAGAGACCTGTTTTTGCATTGAGTGCACACACCTCAGTTCCTCCTGATTTAGTCTCTTGGAGAAAAAAAGGTGAAAATTTTGTTGCTCAATCCATTTTAGAACTGTGCTGAAAAATTCCAAACTAATGCCTTGTACACAAGAGAATGAGTCCAATGAAAACATACTACACTTTGTGAATAACACTGAAAGAATAAGGAGCTACAAAATGCATAATAGGGCTTTCTCATGTATCATTTCTGCGATTATATTTACCTACGTGTCTTTTAATTAAAAAAAAAAAAAGAAAACTAAGCATTCTAATGTAATGAAAAATGTTCATACCTTACTAATAATACACTTTGAGAAAATTACCACCAAAGGCTGATAAGTACTGTCTGTGGATTGCTGCAAGGTGAAGAGAAATGCACTGTTATACCCCTAGGAGCTAAGAAAAAAAAAGACTACTTCTGTTTTGTTTATGTTGCATTAATTTTTTGAACTAAATGCTCACATTTTGATTGAAGTTTGTATTGAGCAGGAATTTTAATCTTCCTATACTGGCTTTTCTGATTAATAAAAAATCCTTAAGAGACAACTCATCACGTTCTTTCATTTCACATCTTTGGTAAGATTTGCTGAGTTCTGATACCCACATTATAAGCAAATGAATAGAAAAGTTAAAACAAATCAATGCTACCACATTTATCTTTCCTCTTTCCATTTCCTTAGAACTAAAATTTGGCTATTGTTCCTTGAAAACATGTTGCAATTCCATTCCTAGTTAATCCTCTGAAACAACTGTACATGAAATGAAAATCATACTCTTGCAATGAGTTGAATATGTATTTTCATTGCCACTTGTTCATGTATAATTAACAAAAAAAAAAGAGTACAATTTTCACACGATGGATTTACAATCCTGAATAAAACAGGAAGCATAAAACCAGCCAGGTTTAAGTCTTATATTCTTCACTGATTTTGGTTCCTATTTTCAGATATGCCATATTGCAAACCTAAAATTATACCTCTTAAGAAGAAGAGAAGTAGGGAGAAGAGCAGCCATCTGAATTATTTATCATGCAGCATTATTTTGCAAGACTCATCATTTAGGGACCCCAGGGATTTCTTTAGTAGGGAAAGGGGGCTAATTTAAAATATTAATGAGTAAATGGCATTTTTTAATTTCAAGACTGAAAGAAGGCATTGAATGCTTTTATTATCTATAGGTTTTAGGTTAAATTGGCTTTGAGGTTTTCTGAGTCTTATTATTTTCTAATGGGACTTGAAAATTCAATGAGACCTGAATTTTGTCAGTCTTACTCTGTCGGCAACTGGGAAATGCAAGTCAGTATCAATGAGATGACAGCTCCACTGGGAAAGAGGCAATAGCCTTCTTTCTTGTACTAAAATACTATTCTGGGGCCAACAATGCTTTAAAATGCACTTTAAAAATACATTTTGATTTATTATCTAAGATTGTAATCCAACAACTTTTATTCTCTGCATAATTGATTGAATGCCTGCTCAAGTCAATGGTCAATTTAAGCTTGAAGCAAGCCAGGACCTGGCTCTTCAACATATGGATCTGATATCCCTCTTCCTTACCCTTTGGTAAATCGAGACTTATTCTTGCCAATTGCTTACTGTGAGCAAGCAGTAGATGAAATGTGGCAAATAAGTAAACCAATTGTATTGTAAGATATATATACTTCAACTTGAAGCTTGAAAAAAAATTAAATCTGGATTCCGATTATTATATTCCAATTGAATATAATTGAATATATGAATTCCAGTTATTATTCTATTATATATTAACATTTTGAAATACTGTTTCCCTGTTGAGGTAGCTCAAATAAATTTTCCTAATATAGTACAATGCAGAACTTTTGTAAACTTCACATTGAAAAGAAGAGTGATCTTATATGCTATTCCATCAAGTGAGATTAAGAGATCAAGAGAGATGAAAGGCACTGAAGTTCACTTAAGATGCTTCTGGACAGTTAATACCATTGCCCCAAGAATTTTTTCACTATAAGACCTGTCATATATAATGTGTGATGGTCCTAAGATCTGCAGATATTCTCCCTTTCCAAGTCAGAGCCTGAATTCAAAAGCTGAACAGAATTTTTCTGTACACATCTTCCTTTCTTTTTCACTGGACTGGGTCCTGACTAGAGAAGGGCTGCAGAAGTGCAGTATCCCTTAAATTAATTTGTATTTACTATGTAGTGTTTGTATTGTGACAGTCGCAGCTCGATATTTGGCTTTTCCTTGGTGACCTCTCTCCTCTCTTAGTGGTGGCATGCAGGAATGAGGTGTCTTCCCTCCCAGCAAGAGCCTTGTGCTTGGTGTGGTACAATGCTGGGCCACTCACTGTATACACACTGTCTGCCCAGAGCATGGAGCAGAGGCAAGACTGAAAAATGTTGGAAATTTGTAAAACGCTGATGGCAACAGACCCCATTATCTCTTACAGGACACTGTCCCTGCATTGCACCAGTCCTCAGGCATGTCACACAGAGCTCTGTCCTCGTTGTGCTTGGATCATCAGTCACAGGGTAATTCAGCTGCAGTCTGCTCTTGGGCAAAACAAAAACAAGGCCAGGAGACTTTCAATTGTGTGTCATTCCACAGAGCAGAAACCGCAACCCTATTGGTAAGATACAATGCTTTTACCATGGTGTATTGGAAAACTTAGTCTGAGGAGAGGAGAAAATTTTTCTATTGTGTAATATGTCAGGTACTGAAGTAAGTGAATAGAAAACTCAGTTCCCAGGTCTCTCTGTTCCTCTAATCCCTAACACAGGGCATAAAGGTTAACAATTCTTTGGGACAAACTGTCACTAATCTCTGAGATTCTAGGGAAAGAAGCAGAAATAAAGTCCAGTGAAGGGCATATTATCTGGAGTGTCAAGGGTGAGTGTATTTTTAATATTACTAGGTTACTGTCTTTTATAATAAGAATCTTTTATTTTTATGACTTCTTCTCTGGCAGGTGAAAAATAGCAAGCCAATTATCTAATTGTTTAATAACAGAAATTTACCCTGTTTTGTGGTTATATCCATCTGCTAGGACTGCTTTGACTGATGAAATATATTTTAGACTGTAATACAAACATATTAATTTACACTGTGTCTTTTTTTTCTGTATCTCATCAGATCACCTTTCATTATTTTCTGGAACAATAAAGCTTTGACATATTTTCTAAGTGAAATCCCTATTAGGGAAGAAAAAGCTTCATTTCAGTAACTTGTCTTTTGGCTGTAAGTTTTAGAACTGAAAGAAAATGCACATTTTCATAGTTTTTCTTAATATCTAGTTTATTTCTTATAATAGAGGCACCATGCATTTTACCCTGAAGAATAACCTAGTGAGGAATTAGACACCCATCCTTGTTTGGTGTTGAATACTCCGTGTTGCTTTTGACTGAATTAAACAACTGTTGTGTTTTCACACTCACAAAATTTTTTTGCTGGTACTATAAAAACATGGTTCAGTGACTTTCACTGATCTGCTAACAAATAAATCTGGACTTTTACTGAAACAGAATCTTCCAGTTTTTATTTGAAATTTGAAATTATATCACACTATGAATAGGTAACAAAACAATTTTAAACAATGTCAAAAGATTTCAGGATTGAAAAACAATCATATAGATATCCAAGAAAGACCCAAAGCTCTAAATTCCTCCTCGGAAGAAATTCCAAATGTTTCTAATTTAGCCAGATGAATTTTAATTCCGTTTGACCTTGTAAATTATTTCGCAGTTACATTCCTGTATGTAGTTTTGCTGATGTGGGAGACCATGTCAGGTAAGTAGAGGACTGTGAAAAATAAAATGGGTTAATGCCAAGCAAAGGTCTGGAAACTCCACAAAATCATACAAATCATCACTTTCTACAGGGTTTAGTTATTCTAAAATATATGGTGAATGCAAATAACAAGAAAATTATCTGTTGCCTAAAAAATATTTTCCAAGTTATTTTTTAAATTTTTCTGTCTCAAGTGACATGTAATGGACAAGGATTTGTATATATAATGTTCCTTTAAAAATTTTTGTAGTGTGTCTATTTCTTCAAAGTGATTGAGGAATTTTTTACCTGAATGTGAATTATGAAGTTAAATATTTTTCATTTACTACATTTCAGCTACAAAGAAGTCACCCAAAACAGGCAATTTCCTTGAACAAAAGAAACAAAACTCTTAAAAATGATAATGTTCTTTCAATGCAAATTCATCATAATAAAATATCAGCCAGAATTCTTCTATTGTTCTCTGGGTTTTTGATACCAAAATCAACTATTGCAAATGGAGAATTAGAATGGAAATAGGGTAGTGAAGTATTTGGTCATGTGTAGTTCTTGTCTCTTATATAGCATAATTTCTTTCTCCTTTAACAGGAGATCAGCAATCCTTGTAAGAATCTCCCTACATTTCCCAGAGATCATTGTATAGGCTAATATTAGTTTGTCCCTTTTCAAATGTTATTGGTAGCACAATGCACAGCTGATCAATCTAATAAATGTTTTGCCTGTTTTTTTTCCAGCAGTTTGTTGTAGTCTTGATATTTGGGAAATACATATTTCACTTATTTCCTCTTATAAAGTATTACTCTCACTTGTTTCTTTTATTTTTCCAAGTGTTTTTATGAGGAACATTGTGCATCACACCTGTTCAAAGTCATGTTTATGCCACTCAGAATGTTTACTGGGAATTTGCATTGCCAGAAAATCTTCTGATATAGTGTTTTTTTCACAGAATTTGTCAGTTCATCAACACCAAAGTATTCTGTGAAAAAGAGACGGTGCCAGCAATGGTCTGAGGAGCTTTCTCCTCTTCCAAGGAAGGGTTTTGGCTGGTTCACTGTCCAGCTGCTGCCTAATGTGATGCTGAGAAGCCCTGATCTGCTGGAAATTAGTTTCTCAGTGTCCTTCTTATCTGCCAGCCAGGATCCTGGGATCCCAAGGACCCCAGTCTCAGATTCTGTCTATATGTGGCAGGTAGATCACTGTGGAGCTGGGACTTGAAAACCAGGAAATTAAAACTTTCTTCCTTAGGTAAGAGGCACAAATGGAACTGGGACAGCAATTCTCTGCATTTGCAGTAATTCATCTGCATGAGAAACTTGGCAGGTATTCTGCCATATGCTGTGTGATACTGGTCATGGAGAAAGCTCTAAGTGTCCATTGCAATCTAATTTTGATAATATTTCTTTCCTTTTTTTTTTTCATTTTATGAGTGTTGGCTAGTTAAAAATTTCTATAGCATATCAAATAAGTTCGTTGCTAAAAATACAGTCACACTATTTTTGATATTTTTTGGGAAGTTTGGTATTTGTGTCATTTTTTAATCCTTTCAAATTACTTTTGAATTTCTTCTCTTGCCATCTCATTAGAAGCAGTCAGATTCTTGTTCTCAAAATATATTAAGTAGCACTGTAACATTTCCCTTCTTTCATACTCCCATTTTTTTTTTAAAAATGCTATGTGTTTTATCTATTTATATATTTATTTTACAGTTCTGAAAAGTCACTTTGTCCTTTCTGGGCTCTTTGCATGTTTCACAACAGTCTCCAAATTCTGGTGGTGGTCGATGAATTGACCATGCTGTTTTCATACTAGGAGAATTAATTTCTCTTTGTTGGTGATTGAAAGCTGATCTTCCACTTACTCATCACTTTTTTTCCTTTTGCAGAACTCTTCGCTCTTCTTTTCCCTGGGCAGCTCTGTGCTTGTGTTCTATAATTGTTTCATCTCAAGCATTTCGCTGTTCTGTGATCAAGAGATTAGTGCATAAAACACAAATATCTAATTTTCAGGCTTATCAGTAATGTATTATGTAAAATGGAGATGAGACAACTGCCTCCAAGTATCTGTGCTTTGTAGTAGAAGGTGGAAGTATAAAAGACAAAATTGACCTTAGGGGCAGCTGTGTGTATATAAAACAATCTGACCCTCTGACTCTTTGAAGCTTGAATCTTTTGATGCCAAAAAATCACACCAGCTCCAGAGAAAGAAATGAAGTTAACAAGGAACTGGAGAAAGAAAATTTAAGATTTAGAGATGAATTAAAGACATGCCTTTGAACTGAAAACAAAGTATTTGCATCTGTTTCATAATATTTAAAATAGACTCTGTTAGAGAATACTTACAGGATTTATAGAATTGATAGATTGCTTTTACTGCTCTTTTATAGCCAAACCAAAGAGTACCAATGCACATGTTTACAAATCCAAGAGGGTTAGTGCAGACTTATTTTCAGTATTTTAGAGAGTCAAGAAAATTAATATAAATGAAACTCTGAAAAGTTTTTTGTTTATTTTCTTTTATGGAAATATTCTTCTTTTTTACCTTTTTATAAGGCACAGGCTATAAAACATACTTCTATAGGAACCTTCTGTCCCTATTAAAAAATATGCTGCTGCTTCTTGTAATTTTCCAGCAGGGAAGGGAGGGTGTTAGGAGTAATGGGTAAAAAGCAGACAGTGGCAATGAAGGATATAAAATATTGAAGTGACCTTGAATCTGGAAATAATTCTTGGTAAGCCTGTGTGATCAGTAGGCCAGTGATCTTCTAGCTAGGACTCAGTTACCTTGGTTAGAAAGCTAATAGAAACAAATCTACTCATTGATTTCTAGCCATGAGTTTGTGGTCATTCCCACTGCCTGCATGTGTTGACTCACGTTGGCAGGATATGGGAGTTGGCAGGATATGGGAGCAACCATGCTGTGGCTGGTGAAGAAGCTGGGGACTGGGGAAGCTTTGTGTCAGAGAACACTTGCTTCTCTAGGGGTTTGCCCTCACCCAGATTCTTTAACTCTGAGACAGTGTAAGAACCAACAAACAGTTGTCAGATATATAGCTTTGCTCTTTTACAATGGACAAAACAGTTTCTCTGGTTTCTTCCTGCTGCTGCTGGCACTGCTTTCCTTTATCAAAGGAACAGCCACAGTAAATGAGTATTACTCTTTTAAAATTTTGAATTTATAGTTACAGTAACTAAACATCTGGCCTGCATGTTCTACTTACCTACTGAGGTAAGAACAGTCTCATGTTTTGCAAGAGCATGTCCTGCCTTTAGAACTATGTCCTTTCTTCGTGTCAAGGGAAGAACTCTTCTTTCTCTTCTTCATCCTCAATCTCTGACCACCTACAAGTCCTGGACAGTGCATATAACATCAAATACACATTCTTACAGTATGAACAACACAGCCTTTAAGGGGTCTGTTACCTTCACCCATGCTGAAGTACCATCATGTTATGGCTACCCATTTGGAATTACATATCTGCATGAAATGCAAGCTTGTCTTCCAGAAACTATATTGTTATACATATACTCTCACTATATATGTTTTCAGAAGAATTCTGCCTGGTTTCCTTATCCTTTACCTCACTTTCTGTCTCACTAGATTGTAGAGTTTTTGTCACCTTACAAATTTGCTGGCAACTGCAGTTAGTATAATTCATTAGTAATATTTTTTAGGGTAAAAACATAATGATGCTAACACATACATTTATTTACAGATAGGTCCTTTCAATCACTATTACCACCAAGAATTACAAGAATTTTCTCCTATTCGACACAATCAAATACAGATAATGATGTCCTCTGCTCTGTTTTTGCTCCTAAATACTGGGTTCCAGTGTTGCAGGGCTGAAATGAGCTGTGTAAGCCAGAGCAGTGGCTGAGGGTAGTGTTCTGGTGTGGTGAATGAGACCCCCTACATAAGTAAATGACAGAGATGAGATAATAATACTGGGATCAAGTCACTCCCTCTAACACAGCAGCTTCACGTAAAGTCCAAGGCATGCCTAGAAGCTGCTGTAGCTTCAACAAACACTCTGGCTTTTCACTACAGAGCATGGTGAAACACTCCTGGACTAAAGGGGTGCAAAGACATTTCCCAGACAGGTTCATGTCACACTTCTTAAATATGTAGTACAGAGTACCAGAAAAGCAGCTAAATTCTGTGTCCAGTAGTGTGATTGTGACTGATTGAAGAATTTACACAGGATTTACCACCCTTAAGACCTTACAGGAAAGTCTCTTATCAGTTTATAAATCTACCTTCAGCAGAAAGACTGTAAGTCCCAAATAGCATGTCTACAGTGTGCTTGTGTTGCCTCCCAAAGTAAAAACTCTGCAGGGATGAGAAAGAAAAGATTCCCTGACTGCATCTTCCCTGTGATGGCAGAGGCCTTGGCTGGCACAGGTGAAGCAGCACAGCAAAAGAGGCAATTTGTATTTATTACAAGGTTTGCACAGACTCTTGTCGCCCTGGAACAAAAAAGAGACTGAGAAAGTCTTTGCTTTCTTTTCTAGCTTGTCTTTAATGGAGAAGATCTATCATTCTTTACTCATGCTGAAATTCAAGTCAGCTCTTTGCTGCACTGGTAGGTACTGAAGATAATGATAACTAATGATCATCAGTGAATTCACTTTATTCTTGAAAATGGAGGGACAACTTATATGCCTGTGATAAGCCTTTAAAGTTCCAGGAAAAACAAAATAAAGCTATTATCACCAATAACAATGATGCTAAATCAAACAGAAAGTTTTATTATCTGTTCAAGTTCGCATTAACTAAGGGATGAATAAAATTTTACGGTATCTAGAATTTAGAACAATTAAGTTACCTGTAATAACAAGCCTTTATAAGCCTTTGGATTTTAAACAAAAGTATATAAAAATATAATACTTCCTGCTTTACCAAGCTAGGCAGTCCACAACAATCCTTATATGCTTTAGGAGAAAAATGTTTTTTAAAGCCACATCTTCCAGGCTCCAGATCAGAGTTATATTCAGTTATTCCAGAGTTTGACCCTCAGGTGCATTTCCCTTATGCAGTGTCCCAAACAGTACCTCAGCATGAGGTGGAGAGACCATTACAAAAATCGTTAGTTCATGACAAGCAGGAAGTGAAACAACCAATTTTGTAACATATTTCAAGTCATTGAGCCTTGCTCCTGACACAGCTACATCCAAGGTGGTTCTACAGTGTGTCAAGAGAAAAGGGATAAAGGGAAATATTGACTGTCACTGGGGTTCAAGAGAAATGTTAGCATGTATTAGATTTTATGTTGTGATTCTCTTTGTTATTTATTAGTCTTACTTGCAAAGATTCTTGCTTTATAAAACCAATAACTAAACTAGAGTTTTGTAAAATATTGTGCTGCAAGAAAGGTAAACAAACAATTCTTTCACCTATAAATCCTTTCAATGGAGGTATAAACCTATAGCAAGAATTCAGAATGGGAAAACCAGCACTGCACAGGATACCTCCTTGCTTACTACCAGCTAGCCTCCAATGTTGAGAATTAAAGGGAATATCATTTAAAAGTTAGTAGCCATTATGATTACTGTGACATCAAAGACTAAAGCAGTATGTTGAAAAGCATATGAACGCAATTCTGATAGAATTGCAGACTTTTCAACAAACTTACATTTAGCATGTTGATCTCAACGTTTATGTTACTCTGCTGTGTCATTACATGGAGCTCCAAATGGGCATTTAATAATACCCTTATGGACAGTCTGAAGCCTCCTTGCTCTCAGACCTCCTCAGTTCGTTTTCTATCTCATGCTTTGAGTGCCAGAAGGTAATATATTAGCCCTATTTCATGTCTGGTTATGGTTTTCCTTTCTAAGCCTAGGCGTTTGCTTCTGCACTACAAAATGCCAGGAGACGAGATTCTGGTTGGCAAAGTCCAGAGCAGTGTGTTGAGATTAACAAGGAATTAAATCTAGATCTGTATGTTTTGCTCTGTCACTAAGCAGAGCTAGCAGTACCTCAGCTTGAGGAAGTATTTTGTTGCTGGATTTAATGAAGAGAGGGTTCCAATGCCAGCCCACCATGTCCCCCCAGTTTATAATGGTCCCTGTGGTTTGCAAGGGGTCAAACTTATCAATATCCTTTCAATCACTATTCAGGAGAATAATGTAGTGCCAAATGTAACACTGGATTGGGATAGTAAGGACTGACGTCCAGTTACTTCTCGTAGACCTGACCATCTATACCAAAATTCCTTCAAGAGGTGCAGATATTCCTAAGTAGAAATATATGGCTAAAGTCAAGAACAAACATGTATCTTAAATATGTAATTCTACTAGACACCATGAACTGCTTTACCACCTTGGCATAATCAAAACTAATGGATCCTGCTCATAAATGCTCTTCCTCCCTTCTGGGAAGAGTGGGAGAGATGAGAGGTAAGGAGGAAAGAAGGATGAGACCTTCAACCTTCAGCAAAGCAATCTGATAGGTCAGCTGCTCAGGCTGATGCCTTGGGAAGACTGACCTGGAACAGAGACTAGACAGAGCTAGAGAGTAAAGTAGATATTTATTGAAAGACCTTTCAGGGAATATCTTGGGCAGCAGAAGAGCCTGACCCAAGGTGAACTTAAAATGGTCACAAAATGGATGACCTGTCATGAGGTCTTACACTTTTATAAGTTTTGGTTCATTTGCATATTTGTGTTTAATTGTCCAGTTACATCTTTGGGTTGTGAGGTATCATCCTTCTTGTACTCCTTCTTCAGTCCAGCATTGTTTATACTTTTGGGCCTGAAACTTTTACTCATTGTCCTAGGTCTTCATCAGGAAAAGGATTCGTTTTCTCTGCCTCTTCTGTGAAGAGAGCTTACTAGCACTTAATATGAGGCTCAGAACTACACCCCTAGGCAGCACAGAATCTGGAAAACATGAAAGCTAAAACTTAAGGCATCAAGGCAGCTGCAGACCTAGAAATAATTGAAGGTCCTATTCTAGGGATAGCTCTAAGGAAATTGAAATTGTTGTTTAATATGTCCTTCTGTAATGCAAGCTATTTCATCCACCTCTTCATTTAAGACTATCTATATATATACGTATACATACATACATACATACATATATATATATATGTTTATATACACTTCTCAATAAATAATTTCATTTACATCACTGCCCATGAAAACTTTATTGGCATTGTCATGACCTTAAAAATACTTTATAGAAATCTTTGATATCAAAACAGGTAAGCCTCATAGATTTGGTAAATATTAAAATATATTGACTGTCTCTGACCAAATAAGACACCTTCAGCTATTCTAAACACCTTCTAGTCCAGCAACTTACTTAATTGCCTTGTCCTGTTATTATTTTAAAAAACAAATTCATTGTTCTTTACCAAAGACAATAAATGCTAGTTTTATCTCTGTTAAGCCAAAGATTCAAAGACTAGTGGGGATTTTGGGTTTTAGTTTGTGGTTGATTTTTTTGTTTTAGAAAAGCCAAAATATGGAAATAACATTATTAAGGCCATTGATCATTGGAAAATTTGTGAAAAGTGCATTCTAATTTTAGCTGTGTTCTGTAAATACTCAGCTTCCTCATAGATCAATTTGTCAATTATTGTAAATTTATACAGATCCATTTAAACTATTATATGTTCCCTGAGGATCTGTTCCAAAATATGTATCTGAGAACTAGTGCAATTCTAATACATGGCCTGTCATCAGCAGAAAGATTTATGGAAAGTATTTTTGTCATGACACTTTTAAAAGTTTTTCTTTTATCCTAAGAAAGACAACCTACACTTAAAATCTTCAAATTAAACCGCTACTCTTATTTAAATTAATCTAACTAATAAAAATAAAGTGCTATTTGTAAGTACAAGCGAATGAACAAAATTGAAGAAATATCTGCTAATTGGTTTTGTGAATTAAAAGACTGTGTTCTTTGTATTTGAAGGAGAAGCAGAAAATTGCAAACATTGATTTCAGAAGCTATTCTCTTTATTGTCTGGAGGGTGCCCATCAGAGAACAACAAATCTCACTCACAACAATCTCTTGGTATTCACGTCAAAAGCAACCCAATCCCCTCCGCCAAACCTAATCAGAAAATAGACTTCTTTGCTGTGCCTATATTTTCTCCAGTTTCGAGGCTTCCTGTATGTTTGCTGAATTCTGAAAACAAAAATTATTAATAATCATAATAGTCATAATAATCATAATCATAATCGTAATCATAATAGTAACAATGTTGTGGTAAATAAGTTCAAAACACCTGCAATTCAATATATAAACTGTTGAAAGTCTAGACGCTATAAAAGCTGGTGTATAAAACTGTCAAAGTATTCTGGAGAATGTAATCAATCAGGACGTTGATTAGTTTTCCTTTTGCAATCATTGTCTTCAGGTAAAGAAATTTGGAATTTAATGAGCTCTTTAAACCAGAATTTTGTACCCAGTTAATTTCTGTTAACTTCAATGTGATGCCTGATCATGGGGATCATCCTGTGTTCACTTGATTATCTGTTTAGTGCTGCATGATGTTGGCAAAAATCAAAATTATCTATCATAATAGAATAATCTAGAAGAGAAATAGTGCTTCTGTATCTGAGTTGCTCTGATTTAGAATGTCATAGTCTTCTCCATGCAGGGCTGTGACCACTTAGCAAGTTTTCCCAGACCAGAAAATATTGAAAGTACACATTAAACACTTATTTCCTGATCATTCGCATCCAGAAACTCATGGAACCCTAGAATACTTTAGGTTGGCAAGAGCCTCTGGCACTGAACACATTACTGAAAACAAACTTCAAAGGTACATCAGATTGCCAAGGGCCCTGTTCAGTCAAGTGCTGAATATATTCCAGGATAAAACTTTCACAGACTCTCTGAGCAACCTCACTCAGTGTGAAAAGTGCTCTTCTGAAATTAAATCAGAATTTCCCTTGCCGCAGCAATCTATTCTCTGTCCCTTTCCAGGAAGAGTCTGCCATCTCCAAAATTGTTATGTACTTGAAGACAGCAATTAGATTCCCCCTCAGCCTGTTCCTAAGTTGCACAAACCCAGCTCTTTCAGTCTCTTCTCTCATTCTGCACACCAGTCCCATAATCACTGCAGTTGTCCCTCTTCAGGTTTTCTAAGCTTTTCTTGCACCAGGAAAACCATAGCATGCAGCAAACGTAAGATAAAATTCTTCACTGACAAAATGATGAGAAATTAAACATTCCACCCACTGCACTCACTCAGATAATTGCCTGTGGAAGCAAGTACCCATAAAACAGCATTCAATCAGGTCATTTCAGAGTTCATTATAGAATCATCATATAGCTCAGTTTGGAAAGGACCTCAAAGATCATCTGGCCCACCCTTTCATGGGAAAGGGAGTCTAGATTATATTATCGAGCACCCTGTCCACTCACTTCTTGAGTTCAGAGTCTTGCCTCTGCTAACCCTTGGACATTAAACTACACCAAGAGAAAACTGTCCTGTCACACTCAGGAGCAGCTGCCAGTTTTCATGAGATTTCACTAACAAGGATGAGAACTGTCACAGGCTGTGACCTGGAGTCACTGATGAATTTAGTAGCTCTGCAGCACAGAAGTGTTAAAACTTTTTATGTTTTCAGTGTTCTTACATTTCCAGTATTGCAACTCCATATGCAGTAAAGTAAAAGATCATAATCTTTTAAATAAATCCTTGAGGATTCACAGAAAAAAAGTGGAACACTTCATCTGTTGGCTTTACCAGACAAAGGGTAATGTGATTTCTTAGCGGCTTCCCAATGTTGTCTCACTTGAGCTTTCTGTTGGGGGTGTTCTGAAGTATATGTGAAATGCAGAAAAGTGAAGTGCAGGAAATTAATTTAGGTACATGGTTAGGAGGTAGTTGTAAATTATTGTAATTTTAAGGAACAATATTAATTGAAAAATCATCAGCTTTCTGCTTTCAGCTTCCATAAGGAGTTTCATAATCAGCCCATTTCCATTCCACGTCCACAGATAATAAGTATGTTTTAATTTTAACCTGGGAAGACAACTTGCAGAAATGTGATTTGATTGAACTCTGCTGTGACTGAAGATTTCTTTTGAAGATCCAGCACCTTACTGAGAATATTGAACTCAAGTGAATAAATAAAACACGAACATCAATAAGAATGAGGGAAACTCAAATAAAATAAGATGTTATAAGACGACCACAGGGTATTTAAATGTGTAGCACAGACTTTATAGTGAAAGAAAAAAGGGAATATAATTAATTTATAACTGCAGAAGCTTTAGATTATTGCAGGAGGCAGAAGAAAAATTAGTTACCTGTTTTAAAAAAGTTTTGTGGCCATGAAAACAGATAGGATAAAATGGCGCTGTGCTGCAACTGTCAGCCTGATTTGCACAACAGGAGGATCTGCTGCAATATTTCGTAATGCTCACAATGTATATCCTAAAGAATTACATTTGACTGTACATGAAGAGGCAAACTGAAATATGACATTATTTGGTAGATCACTCAATGGAGCTGGGAAAAAATGGCCTTGGTTTCAAGTCCATGAAATCATCTTCAGACTTTTTAAAGAAGTCATATCCCACCATACTTTCATTTGGAATTACAAGGGATTCAACCATTTTGACTATTGCTTCTAGGTTAGAATAAAGTGATATTTCGGGTAGGACTGCTGTCCCTGCCCATGTGAAGCACAGGGCTTACTTTCCTCTTTATCTCATTGGTTTTGTCATATGCAACAAGAGATTCTGTTGTTCATTACAGGATAAATCTGTGCAAATGACACAAATTTTTGCAGCTGGATCTATGCTTCTGCTGCCTCACAAGAATTTCAGAAATCACTTCTGTTTCATTTTCATGTGTACAAATTTTTATTTACAGTGCATTGATAACAACTATGAAATATGAACCAGAAATATTAAGATCCTTCCACACATCAATAAATTATGGCCCCAATCCCTCTGGATGAATGACAAAAACTGTTTTCTATGCCTCACAGGGAATAATACATGGAGAAAGAAGTAGATTATTGACCACAACTGACTAACTCTTTTTTTTCTTTTGCTAATCCAATTTATTCTGAAATAAAGAACCATGATCACAACTGTTATTTTGTCATTGTCATCATAGCTGCGTTTTTTGGGGTTTTTTTAAACACATCTAGTCAGTCCAGAAAATGCAAAAATATTTCCAGCTGTCTGCCCCATTCCTGCAATGAACAATGCCTGATGGCACTGACATTTTGAGGTAAGACTTTTGGTATCTTCCTTCATAGTTCATTATGATAAGCCCTCCAGTGCAAGTCCCTAAAAGAGTTGGTAGATAGAAAGGCTGCAATCAAGACAATAAAACAATGACTTGCAAAGGATACCTAACACCCTACTTACATTATAAGAATCTTTAGTATCAGATAGTGGATTTAGAACAATAACACAGATGCTAGAGAGGAGTTTTGATCCTAGAACAATCAGATGTTCTAAGAGAAAAAAAATATTGATGTTAAATGCACCTCTAATCATCCATATAAAATATTTTAACACTTTGTCATAATAGAGCCACAAATATTGTCTGAAATGTCAAGTTTCATCTCCCTTTAGGACATATTCATCCATGAACTACAGAGACCTTTTGGCTGCACTTCACACAGCACTTGTTTCAACGTACATGAAGTTTCTGAAAATTGCCTTGAGAGAGTTGACCTAAGTTAGGAAATTGTTTTGACACAAAAGTGTTGCTAAAACACGATGACAAGCCAGGGATATGCCAGAAACTGGAAGCACATCTGAATTGCATAGCACAGCACTTGGCTAGGGATCAGCTTGGGGGCAAACCTCTGCAGTCTGACTGAAGTGCTGTCAATCCTCAATGTGCTCTGAACTTAAACCGAGGACCAGGCAAGCCTGAAGTGCAATGAGACAGATGGAGGGGGACTTTCATGTCGATAACTTTAACACCAAGGTAAATTTTCCAAGATGGGACTCTCCCTTCCTATAATACTTAAACATGAACAGCATTAGTCTCCAGAGGGAATTTAGAAATCCTAAGCAACACAGACACTCGAACCTCCTCTGTTTTAACAATACACTAAGTATCCAAATTACATCTAAATTCAGATAGTGGGAATGCTCACCAAAGTTCCTTTCCTTTTCATTTCTGCTCTGAGTGAGAAAGAGCAATTAAAGCTCTAATATTGCTTGTTGGGGTTGGGGAGGAGGTTTATTAAATAAACTGAATTTCTTTCTAGCTTTCTCACCACTTACATTCCCCATCCCCTTCTTAATTCCCAAGTTTTATTTATCCATACTCATGCCTTATGGAAAAAACAATTGCATTGATTTCCCTCTTTGCCTTTGTAGGAAAAACTGGGTCTGTATTTTTACACTAAGGTAAAACCCCATGGCAAACAAAAATAAACCTGATAAGGTTAACCTCAGGTACTACTAACAGGGACTTTACAAAAGACATTGCAGAAGCTTTTTGCTTTCACAGTTTTTTGCAAACAAGCCCTAACAACTCTCTTGAAAGCGAAACCTGTCTAATACTGATCTTTTTAGTCAGTTCATCCTGTAGCAACAAATGAACCTGATCTTGACATTCTATGCATTGTTCTAGTTATTCTCAGCTGTTGCTATTATCACCTGTTTTACAGTATCATGCTGAACACAGATTCAATTTCTAAGGCACCTGAAGGTACTGTCAGCATTGAAGAAGCATGTTAAACTTGCTACTTGCTAAGTAGAATACAGAAAAAGATGATACAGACCTGAGCTCTAAGTCAAAAATTAAGTATCTTGAAAAATATTTGATAGGTTATAATGCAGCTGTAGGATCTTACCCACAGTAGAATCTACTATAGCAATGACAGTGAGCATAACAGAACAAGAAAGTACATACTGCTTGTGTTCAGAGACTAGACTTTTTATACAGTACATTGATTAATTCCTAGAAAATATTTACTTTTTCGTTTAATTTCATGAAAACTGCCACTTTATGCCTTAAGAAGGTTAATTTTAATAGATACATCCCCTGCCCTGGGAATTTCAGTGAAATTTTCATGAATTAAGAAAATTCTAAGCAAACATCACTGAAGCATTTCAATTCAATTTAATCCTAATGTGGATATCCAATAGAACTTCTTTACCTTCTTTGGCATGCATGGATTTAGTATCAAAAAAACCCATTAAGAAGTGTACATATACTTTTATTATTTTGTAAAGGCTTATATGGTGAGGACTTGACAAGAAAGAATTACAGAGATCTGCTACCCTCATGTCCGTCATTGTTTTTGTCAACAAATCTGAAGGGCAGCAGTCGGACAAAGGGGTCTTCATGACTACTTGAGTGATATGCAAAACCACATACTACTCGAGTGGTATTTTCTTTGGTTAAAAAGGTAATTTGGCAATAGAAAAGTGTTGTTTTATGGTGTTGATTGCTGAGTGTATTTATTATCTCTAGAAAAAAATAATTGTATCAGCCAAGGCCATTGTAATTCTTTTTTCTTAATGCAACACCAATAACTTTATAATTGCTATCTGACTCATGGGATACTATTACCTATTAGTTAGGTTACTCAGTTTCTAATAGTAAATAATCATTAATAAAGAAAAAAGAAAACGAACAAAAAAAACCCCTGGTGTATAAACAAGTAATAAAAATTGCTGCTTCATGGATAGCATTTCCAGGTTTGTCACTGAAGTCCTTTTTACAGACACCACCATTTTCAGATTAAGTTTACCTTACTCTGGGCACAGTCTTTTAAGTAACTCCAAAATCAATTAATCCTTTTATTTTTTCTTTTCCTTATATTTTTCTGATGTTGTTCTGGATCTGGGCTATGAAGTGAGGTAGGGAAATGTAAGGCATGCTGACATAAGGCAACAGTGACATGGAGCAATTACAACCAAACTATCTTGGGAATATTCTTTCTATATGTCCAGATGAAGTGTTGCTTGTAGAGTGTCAACAAACAGCTCACAGGTTCAGTCTGAGCTATTGCATTAAACAGAGTTTAAAAGAAATATGAGACATTATTTTCTTATTTAATATCCCCAATGGACTGACTCTTTCTTGTCTTGGAGTCACTCACAGTTCTCTTAAAAACAGGGTAATGTTGGGGCCGGGAATACCTGATAGACGAAAACCCAGACTGCCTCCCAACTTACATCTGTTTACAGTAAGCTGAACTATGCTGGAAAGTCAAAATCAGAGCAGATAGACTTGGAAATTGCCCTTTTGCAGAATAAAATTTACCTGAGCAGGAAAATAGGTCTAACTGTTGGTACTGTTTATGTTTTCATAGAAGCAATAATTTTTCTCCATAGTTGTTGGGGTTTTTTTACGCAGGCTTGTAACATAGATCTTATTTCAGCCAAAAAAATTTTCCATGTACTGCAACATCTTGTTCAAATCTGATATACAGAAAACACCTACATTTCTGTGATAGATCATTGTTTCATATGTTTCATACAGATTCACTTCATAGTCTAAGTGCAGTAAGAAGACAGCTGTTGGAAAATACATTGATTTTACAAACTGTGAAAACATAGAAACAATAACTCAGGATTCTTTTTGGTGTCAACAGGTTTCCTTGACACTTCAACAAATCTATTCTGCCTTCTGCTGATCCCTGCATTTTGCTCTGACTTGCTAAATGAAAGCCTTTTCCTCCAAGTGACCAAAATGACCACTTTGTATAGTACATGAGTGATGTATTTTAATTTTTCTCTGTTACTTTGGACGTGTATTAGAAAACAAATGGTTATCATTTTATACTTATGGAAGGATAAATAAATGTGCCACTTACACCAGGAACATCCACAGTGGATAGCATTTACTAAATTTAGCAGAGGTTTTTGACCTTGGAAGCAAGTACTGCACTTTGTAAGATAACATACGGGAAACAATTTTGAAAGAAAACATATTTCCAGCTCTTCAAGAGCAAAAAGTCAATCTATTTAAAGGCTGATTTTGTATTGGTTTTTGTGTTTTTTCATGTTTTGTTTTGTTTTGTTCTACTGGACAAATCAAAAATACACATGTATCAAAAATATGTGTGCAATAAAGAAAGGTGTAAGACATGGCTTTGTTTTCCTACCTGGACTCCAACAAAGACCGTTTAACAGTGATATGCTGTCATTGTTAAAGACTATTATTAAACGTATCCAATTGCAAACATAAAATGTTATTATTTTTATTAGGGTTATAAAATTTTATAGGTTAAATGGAAGATAAAAGTGTCTCAGAGACTCCAACACATTTCCTTGGGAGCAGTCTAAAAGAGCCCAGTTATGCACCAGAAAGTAAGAGCCAGCATACCCCTTCAGTTGTACTTACAACTCCAGAATTGAATTTACTGCTTGTGTTCCTTAAGTCTTTCTGACAGTCTTGGCGTATATGGAAAGAATGTGATATGAAAAATGAAGATGTATTTTAATGTATTTGACTAAATTCTATGTCAAATACTATCATCAGAGAGTTGTATCTTGCTGTTAGGTGTGATGAAGACAGATTTTGGATCATTATACTGAAAATCGTTACTTTTGATATTTCACTTGCAGCCCTGACAGGTAAGTAGAAAACATTAAGGCACAAAATTTCAAAGCTATTTGGGTTCTGTGACCTACTGAAATGGGTAGAAAATATCTAACTAATGTCAGGAGGAATTAACAAATGAGTGATATATTATATTATAGGTACTACTATACTGTTCAACCACAGTATACTAAAAATGATGAGTAGATAATTCCATTTTTCTAGTATATCATTTTCAACTCACTTTCCCCCCACTTTTTTTAAGGAAAAAGTGTCAGTTGCCACCACATTCCAGTGCATCCAGGTACATATGTAATTTAGTGGATCTGTCAACATGCATTACTTGGAAATTACACCAAGATTTTGTTAATTTTTGAGTCATGTACCAAAGGTGGAAAGACTAATGTTGGTACAATAGAAAAAGAAGAAACCAGCAGAACTCTTTTATAAATTTTATCACCAGAAGACAGAGCAGCTATTACTATGTAATAGCTCTGCTCTGCCTTTAAATGCTTTATCATGCTTTTCTTTATGTGGTAGGATATTTACTGTACCCAGACTGAATACAACCATGAAATGAATTTGAGCACATCAAATGTCACTGCAATGTATAAATGTGCAACAAAATACAACAATGATTTTCACAGATGCTGTGAAAATAAAGACTTACATTGTAATCATTCTATTTTCCTATTGCAGTTTTATCTTCTGCTTTCTAATTCTGTATTTCTTTGTTTCTGTAGCTAATGTATAAAAGAGATCAGACTCAATTCACAAAATAATACATAATAATCTTTTTTCTTCACACTTGTGTGTTCTACTTTTTCCTTTTTCCCCTTGTATAACCTCAATATATTTTTGATACATGTGCTATATATCTAATTTCAAAGACTTCTGAGAAAATTTTGGTTTTTAAGTTGGTTAACTGGATGGAATTCTGTTTCCCTAAACCAGTTGTACAGTAGACTGTGTAAGTGTAACTGTATCACATTAAAAAAATCCAACTACAATTGTATAATAAATTCAGTGGTTTACATTAGACTTAATGTATACCTATCCATGAACTGGGAACTACAATGAATGAAGTTCACCAATATCTTTAATGAAAAAGCAGGTTGTCTATTAATTCCTTACTCTAATTTAGTTGTAAGCCATACTCTGTTCCACTCCAGTTGTTAAAATTTCAAATTGTTATGACAAACAGAAGAAAAAACTATGGAAATGTGTCATGGAGTTAAGGATTTTGAACTGAAAATATTCAATTATTTAACATGCTTTCAAGCAGTGCTACAGAAAAATAAGGAAAGCTAATTGCGAATTTTAATTTTGACAACCATTTTATGGAAAACCATCTAGTCTAACTAATTCAATTTGATTTAATATTATTATTCAGTGTGATAGGGGGAAAAACACACTGTAAATGTTTACAGTCTGTTTTGTGTTAAGCGGTGTGACTTGCAAACAGATTACACTTCATTTTTAAAAATGAATAATACAGCAGATCATTAGAGCATACTTTCAGTACTTTATGGAAACCAGAGTGACTAACCAGGTCTCAAAAATCAATACTTCATGTAAAATTATCAAAGAATTTCCCAGTAGGAAAAAAATATAGTCTTCCAAAAGAATCCTCCTTGCTCCAGCATTTTTCAACATCTTCCATTTGATAGAGCAGTATCTCTTCCTCAAAGGCCATTCAGATCTGAGCCAACTGACATAAGGGAGAACTTTGAGAAAATTGTCTTTTTCCAGGAGCATGCAGCACCATGGAAGAGTACCAGTACGAGTCCTCAGCTCCTCCTGCTACTCTTTGCACCCACACTATGAAATTTAAGCTGCATAAATGTCTCATATTTTCTTCCTCTTCTCCCTCCACCATCCCTTCTTTCTTGAATTGTGTCTTTCTTTGGCTGTCCATACTGGGAAGAAGCACTTTAATGCAAAAGTAATTTCGAATTTTGGACAAAAGTGTTTGAGAAGGCTCCTGTCATTATTATTTAATATTTTAAAGAATATTTCTCTGAGTTAATTCTGAAGTTTCTGACCAAAGAAAGAAAGAGGTTCCTCAGTCTCTCAGCCAATTTTTCTGTAAAAATAATCTTGCTCAAAAGAGATATTTTAGCTTGGTAAATAGTATTCTATTGTCTGAGTTTTTTCTCTCTCTGGTCAATAATCTTTCCAGGAGTCCTTTGGTATGTGTTAAGCTTCTGAAACTTAGAATGACACTGAGGAGAGATTTAGCTACTTAACAGTCTTCTGAGGCTCTGGGAATACAGCCTGGTAGTGCAATACAACCACTTTTCTGCATTTTAATGCATTGTACAGTGACGGTCCTCTCTTCTTAGTATTGCTGCCAATAAGGTGCATCTCCCAAATTCCAAGGCAGAATGGCAAAGGTATAAAATGGACTTCAGCACTTTTGTACCCGGTCCAGTATGCATTCCCAGTTTGTCTGTAAAGTGAGGATTCATTTGAACACAAGCCAGCACACATAAGTGTCATCTTTCTCTTCACTAATAGATGTAGAAGAGAAGATTTGAAGATTTTACTTAAGTACTTTCAGATTCAAAGGCAGGTATAATGTATGCATTATTGACTGAAACATATAATATTTCCTAAAGAGAAAAAATGTGATGGGAAATCCACCCACCCAAATAACAAAATTTACATCCTCAACAAAAGAAAAAAAATATTTTAAATAATACATATGAAAAAAATTTAGTTGTATACTGTACCATTTATCATAGAAATCTAAAAAGAGTGTGTCTTAGAAAACATTCTCTGATTTGAAAAGAAATTAATACCTTTGTGTTCAAGAGTATTGATTTTTTATAAAAATATGATCTGGAATCAAGGTTCATTTTTTACATTTACTTCCTGAATACAGTACTAAATAGACATCCACTCCTTCAAATGAACTCTTAGATATTATTTATTACTTACGAAGGAAAGCACAAAAATATATATCCAATAGCCACAGTGAGGAGAAAAAAAGACAGCCACAGAAACCATAATCTGCATGCTCACACTACTGATGAGATTTTAGTCTAAACCATACATATCTGCAATTAAATATACACACAAAATGTATCCATGATCAAATCTGCATAGATTGACTCTTTGCACATAGGCATAGCTTCATTCACGTCAGTTAATTTCTCCATGAATGCAACTATCCAATCAAATAGAACACTGTCACTAATTTTTGAGCGAAGCCCTACCTAGACAGAAAAGAAGGTTGAAACACAGGCTACAGTGAGAATGCCAATGCACAGTCTTCACAGCCATGTATACAGTGGGCACAAACTAGCGCCTTTCCACGATCAAAGGAAAAGGTTCTAGAAAGAAAAATGGAGAAAACAGCTAACAGCTAGAAGTGTCAGTCACTCCACATGACATAATGATGATGGCAAATCCTTTGAATGTTATTAAAGGATGTGATAGTACAACATCCAAAAAATTAAAACTTTTAAAAATTAAGTCTTTAATCTTACTTTTTTTGTAAAAAGTTAAAAATTAAATTCTTCCCTGCAAATGCCTTCTGGATCTATTTCCTCTGCTTTAGCAATTTTCTCTACATCTTCTGTAAATAACATTTCTTTATTTTCAATTCAAGCCATTCCATGATTTATGATTTTATGATTCTATACACCTTTGTAAGAGATACTTTCTGAAATGCAATTAATCTGTATTTTAATTCACTAAAATGATAATGACATCTGTGAAAACCAAAAGTAAAAGTGCTATATAGCTCATAATCAACCATGACCCTGTGATTTCCTCATATAGACTAAAACTTTGCTGTGATTCTGATCTGTGCTTTTCTTACTGCTGTTACTGCTGCCAGTAAAATATTACTAATCATTCACCAATAGATTCTGTAGCAGATGACAAGAACAAAAGAAATTTAAAATTTACTTTTTTCTTTAGAAATACTCTTGCACAATTATTTCCCACAATAAGAAAAACTCAAAGAAACAGTATTTTGGTGGTTATTTGAGAAAGGACTTAGCACATTAATAGAATTTCACTGATTTTATGACTTCATCTAATCAATGAAAAAATACACATTATTGGATTCTGTTACATCTAGTCTGTTCTCCAACAAAACATAGGCTAGAGAAACCCTTGAATTAATTCCTGTTTTAGCTTAAGTGTATTGTTTAATAAAATATCCAGTATAGATTTATGAATATTCGCCAGAGATGGAGAATCCATTATCTGGATGCTTACTACAGGCAATTACTTTCCCTCTTTGCTAGTTCTCTGCTAATAGATTTCTATTCACAGGAAATTATTTATCGATTATGCTTGGGTCACCCCCCACAGACTTGTCCTTTGTTAGACAAACTGTTTGAGCTATATATTTCAGTGATAGCCATGTGTTTCCATCCCTTCATCATTCTCAAGGTTCTTCCCTGAACCTGCTCCAATTTCAACATCCTTCCTGCACTGTATTATGGCAGAAATCACTCTAATCTCAATATGAAATACACTCACTTGACATTTTCTCAGAATGTTTCTTCCTTTGCATCCAAAAGGGGTTTTGCCTCAAGCTTGTTAAGTATCTCAAATCCATTCTTCCAGTCTACTGACAAAAAAAATAAAGGATAAACTAGCCAAGAGCCCATTCTTCTGGGCCCATTCTCCATATGAAGCACATGTCAAGGTAGATATTTCTACCTACCCTGCAGAAGAGTAAGACATATTCAGCAACCCTATTATTTGTTTTCAGCCAACTTGTAAATAATTGGAAGGGGATTTTTTCAGAATAACACTTATATTTCCTTATTCTCTCCTGTTAATCAGTGTTTATTTCAGTATCCTATTTTGAATAATAACTAATCAAACCTCAGCTCAGCTCAGACTCAATGTCATGTCAACACAATTTACAATTAGCATGGTAATATTTTCCTTCCCTTTTGAATACCATGACAATTTTGCTTTTCTTTTATTTTTGTGGAACTTTTCCAAAAGTTTTGAAAGTCAGTTACTTTCCAAGTCCAAGGGTTTCTTTTGGGGGGTATCTTCCAGTGGTGGTATATTTTAATTTTTTATTTCTCTCATTAATTCAAATTTGGAGATTATTCTCCAAATCATATCAACTCACTTTTAAGAGGACTAAACCAACAGCACCTGCTGGGTGGATGGGTACAGACCATTACAACAGATGAATCAGACGTGTTAAGTTTCAAATGGAAGATATAGAAGATTTACAATGTGGGTAGTAGCATAAAGAAGACTGAGCTCCTTCTTCAAGTTTTCCTGCTCTTACTCAGGCTGCTGAAAAAATGACAAGTGAGTAGAAAATGAGTGAGTTTACAGCCTTTTTATGTATGTTCTGCTTTTTGCTAATAGCAATGGATTCCCATCATTTGAAGCATCAGTTAAACAAGACAGTCATCTGTGGTACTGAAACTTAATTTCCAGTATTTCCTATGTCAATGTCTTGGGGTGACATGATGTTTGTATCCCAATCATCTGATAGGTCTGGGAGCTGGGGGAGGGGAGAGGCGGGCAGTTTGTTTTTAGAAACTGTCCTCCGCCAGCTGGCCTTGAGAGTCAAATTCAGCACACACGGAGAGGTTTTTTTTCAGTAGTTAGTTAGTTAGTGTCTAGCTAGCAGGGAGGGAGAAGCTTCGCTTTCTTTTTTTCCTTCTCCTCCTGTTTTTTTTTCCTTTTTCTTCTTTCCTTTTTTTTTTTTCTTTTTTTGCCTTTCCTTGGAACTGTTAAAAATCTCTCTGGACTGAGGACTCGGGGGAGTGCTGTGGGGGGCTTATATCTGAAACCCACCAAGATCTGCACAGCAACACTCCCCAGCACTAGAGGAACAGAGACAGAGCAACCACCTACAGGATGGACTTCTTTCCTAAATCTGTCATCTCTCCAAAGTGGCACGAAGTTCTTATCATCGGGTATTGTCCAATTTATTGTGCCAGGGAGTGCTTTGCCTATTTAATAAACAGGGTTCTTTCCACTTCTCTCTGGGGAGGTTTCTTTTTTCGAACCAGTTGGAGGGAGGGGAGGGAGTGCCCCTTAGGAGGTTTCCTCCCAGATTTGCCCTAAACCTCTAGAGTCAGTCATTTTAAAACCCTTTTTATTATCAAGATACCTTACACATGCTTCATTTTAACCATCTTAAAATTATATCCACTCAAGTCTTGTGAGCCCATTGCTAGAGGTTGGAATTCAACCTTGGTACAAATTCTGCTATCAGCACCTGAGAGAGCTCACCTTAATTCCCCGCAACCATATGCACAGACAAAGCTCTGAAACGTTAAAGTTCACATCAAAATTCCAGCCTCTGTCACTGTCATAGACAGTCCATCCCATTTAATATTTCACATCAAAGCCTGAAGAATGTTTTGAGCAGAAAGAGACCAAGAGAGGTAAATGAGGCAGTTTGTGTGCTTTCTTGAAAAGGCCAGTCTTCTGTAAGATAGAAGATATAATAGCATTATATCTAATCACACAGACTGTAATATTAGACAGAAATGTTTACTGAGTCAGGAGTAGAGCTCATCCTACTTTCCATGTGCATTCCTTGGCCAGTGGTGAATCACTGCATCAGGAATAAGTGTGGCTCTTTTACCCTGAGGGGTCTGTTTTCAATATGTGCCTCGAGTCAGGAGGCTGTTGCTTTATTTCTCCTCAGAAATAAAAGCAGTTCTTTACCTACCAGTGACTGCTTTATCCATTGAACATTCTCTTGTGTAGAAGAGAGGGAATGGGACCTCTTGACCTGCCATAAAAATGAATTATATCACTTGCACATATCAAAACCTTACTAGTTCTGTTTTTAGACCACTGTAAATTTGAGACACCCATGCCACTGTTGGTTGAAGTGCCCTGCAAAAGGTGGTACTTGTTAAAAAGCCCCTAATTTATTTGTTAAAGTTAATTTTGTGAAAACAGTTTTGTTATTTCCCTTGGAACAAATTTTAACAAAAAGAATTTCATATTAGCAGTAAAAGAGACTTTTTAATTAAACATTCTACCCTGCTCAGGTAGCAATATAATCTTTCTGTGTTTAGACATTTCTGGACATTGCAAAAACATAACCTTTTCTGAATCTAATTATGTCTACAAAGCTGGAAACTGAACCTAAGTCTTGAGTGCATTTTTCATTATTATGGATTTTAAAAATCATCCTATACTTTCAAAGATTTTTTTAAGACCACTAAAAGTAGCCCAGACGTTTTTATATCTGCTTTTAATAATCTTAAGGGTTTTTATAGCTATTCCATTTCCTGTATAATTTCTCCAGACTCACTTAACTCTATTTGGCAGTTGTGGAAGAATTTGCTTCTGCTAGGGACAATTTCTAGCTGTACACGTATCCATCAAAATAGATATTTTATACATATATATATATGTATAAAAATGTGTATGTGTATCTATACGTATATGTTTATATATATGTATATTGCAGATGAAAATTGAGCTGAATAGCTGGTATGGTTGCCATCCACAGTGTTTCAGAAGACCCAGATGCAGGACAGCTGCCAGTGCTTTGTATTAAACAGCTGAGGTTTTTAATGTTTCACTTCACTTCCAAAATCAGGAGGTATAGGATACATAATGAAGGAAAAGACAAAACAAGCCTAGTCAGATAAGTCCCAAAAGCCTGACTGGAACTCAAAAGGTGTTGTTTACAGATACTGCTTTTCTCTCTCTGCTACCAACAAGTTTTGTGGATCCAATGGAGAAAGCGCGTTTCCTCACTCTCCAGCGAGATCACTGTGTAACACAGACATCCAGCACAGTCTGCACTCATGCCATGGTCTGATCTGGTAGAAATTCTTGCCATTGGGCCAGATCTGTAACTTGCAGTAGAAATGTGTAGAGGTTTGTATTGTTCACATGGAGATATATCCTACCCAGTCCAATGGACTCTGCCACAGAGCACAGCTAAGCTCCCTAGGTAAGGCAAGGCCACCTCAAACCTATGCTAAAGCATTTATAAGAGATGGAAAAACACTTCCTGACAGAGAGGAGTGAGGTTAAAAAGTGTGAGAGTAGAGGGAGGTGTGGGTGCTGAGATTCCCCTGCAGGCAGTGAAGAGGACCCAAGGCCACACCAGCATATCATAGCCTACAGCCTGTGCAAAGGACCCACACCAGAGCAGGGGCAAAGTGTGAGGAGGAAGGAGCAGCAAAGAGGAGCTGCTGTGGTCTGTTCACAGCCCCTGTTCCCCATTCCCTGTGCTGCTTGCCATGGGGACATAGAGGAGTCAGAAGTGAGGGAGCAAACTTCCTTCTGGGCAAGGGGGTGGGGGAACAGAAAGGATTTATTTTAATTTTTGTCTTTGTTTCTCTCTATCTGTGTATTTTTTACTTGCAAGTAGATTAAGCTAATTTTCCCCAAGTCAAGCTTGTTTTGCCCATAATGTTGTAATATGTAAGTTATCTCTGTCTTTCTCAGCTCATGAGCTTTTTCATCTTATTATCTGCCTCCTGTCCTTCTGAGGAGGGAATGGACCACATGGCTGGGTAATTATGGCCACTATTACTGAATGAATCTAGCACTATTACTAAATGAAGCTGAAGGATGTGTATCAGTTGGAAAGATGAAGAAAATGGTTAATTGTTACTTACCAACTCAGTGAGCTAAAATTCAGTGGTGAGAAATTCAGTGCAAACAAATATATTAAGATTGTGAATTTGGGCAAATACAGAAGGACAGTATTAAAATTGTGCAAACAGTCATCATTCTTGCTCATAACATTTTTTAAATAAAGGTGGTTTTAGCATACTTTTTAGGATATCTTATAATCATCTTGCTTTCTTACTATATGTATACTATGTTCATATATATGTATTTATCTCTTTACTAAGATATCTGTTCATAATTCTGTTATTCTTAAATATTTGTGTGTTATTCACATCCTTAATTTACTGCTATTCCAGAACAAATGTATTAGAGGATTTTTGCAGTACATTCTCCACTTCTGTAATGGAGTAAATGCTTCTTTGACAGCATAATTATTAAAAGAGAGCTCTAGCTGTTTACAACATTTCAGATATTTGGAATGTAAATGCATGTCCTGCAGACAGCTAATGAGATTGTCAAATGTAATTTAACGTGTCTTTGATTCTCAGAGATAGCTTCACCATGTTACTGCTATGTCTGTATACTGGAGTAGAATTTATCTGTTTGAAAGTGATCAGCTAATAAGTATGACTCTGAGCCATCAAGAAATACTTGCAGTTAAGAATGCTTTAGAAATTCAGGCCTAGCACTTCAGAGGTTATTTCTCTAATCTCATTCTTTGGCAAAAGGAGTCTTTCTGCAGTAATTAATTTTAACACTTTGACCAATCAGTTCCAAAGTGACTGTCACTCTAGGCACTTCTCCTCCCAGCTACACTGTGTACCTTGCAGCTAGTCATCACTATCTCTTTCACCAGACTGTCATTTAGCTCTGAGTTCCTACTTTTTTCTCACACTCTGGATCTGGGTGTTTCAGGTTTTTGTTGTTTTTTTTTTTTAAAACTAGACTAGAATAAAATTTATTCCTAAGAGCATAGGTGCTGATTTACCTCATTTTCACTGATACATCTGCAGTACATCAGGACAGGCAATGCTTTCCTTTAGCTGTAAAAGAACAGAACAAAGTCGCGGTCAGTAGAAGTCACCATTTCTCAAAATCAAGGTTTAATTAGCATTATGTTTTTACAGCAGATTCAGAGTCAGCTATTTGCAGCAGTATCCTGTGTAGTATTAGAGTTTAAATTAGTGCACTGCATAAGTATGCATGCAGTCACAAGGTTATCAGGTGTAAAACCATTTTTGAAACTAAAAAAATGCCTTTTCCAGGTATGTCAAGAGAGGCCTTTAGGCAGTCTTGGGGTTCACACACAAAGCTCTCAATTCTTTACTAATCTATGCAAAAGTATATGAGCACTAAAT
Organism: Trochalopteron elliotii; assembly: GCA_024734555.1. Classification (NCBI taxonomy): domain Eukaryota; kingdom Metazoa; phylum Chordata; class Aves; order Passeriformes; family Leiothrichidae; genus Trochalopteron; species Trochalopteron elliotii. Next base: position 1,845,500 of record JANPWX010000076.1, read on the forward strand.
TCAGTGATTCTGTTTTAAAACCTATGTCTGTCTGATATTGCACATTTTCATGCCCTGGATCTCAGCCTGTGAAAGGTTAGCCACCTCTGCCATAAGAAGCATTTTCTCATAAATTTGACAGAAGAAAAACTGTAGAACATAATCAGAAAAATGATCATTTATAAGACTTCTTTGTTCCTGCTAAATGAAGGTTTGAGAATTATAACTTATTCTCGACTTATAGTAATATCTTGAATAATTATGTTGTGGTATGTCCTAAATCTGTAGAATGGTGCAACAGATTTTTATGAGCAAATATATAAATTAAAGGAATGATAAGAAATGACTACTATAATTGTGATGTGAGAAGGCACTTGAAGATAAAATGCAGTTCATGAACAATGTCTCCCAACCTATAATTCAGTATTTGTCATATATGATTCATTCCCCTAATAGAAAGCTTAATTTTCCCAATGAGACCTGACAGTTTTCTTGAACTGGTTTCACAGATGATATATCTGCCATGAGCATAGATTGATGTGTCTCAGGTGGCATTACAGATACCATTTTCTGTTGATCTCAGAAGGAAAGATAGAAACAAGATCACAACTTTATGAAATGTTCATAGATTTTTTTGGCAGAAAATGAAAGAAATTTCAAACTGACCTTTGACGTGAAAAGAGACAACACTTCAGAGCACCTAGCCTAGTAAACAAACTGACATTTTTGCAATAATGCATACACTGTGTAGATTGAAAGATTGCTTGATGTTTAAATTGATCATCTGACAATAATATGTCAAGATGTTGCTCATAAGAATGCAGTTCATTCTGTCCAAGAGTTTTATCAAGAATATTTCAGAAATTTGGGAATAAAATTCATAATGGGTAGATGCCTGAGTATCAGTACACCATTGGGGTGTTGCACATGCAAATAGATGATCTCTATTTAGAGATCAGATGTGAGTTGTTTAAGTAAATAAAATTTTTTTAAAAAGGAAAAGCATATTCACTTTGTTATAAAATAGAATATTAAGAAAAAATAATTTCATTTCTCTCATGTTGAATATGCTTAATGTCAATATGTTAACAGGGCTTTTTCCCCCACAAAATATAAAGCAAGCACATATTACAATGTAAGAAATGTAGGATATAGATGAAGAAAAAAAATATATCAACATGTAATCACTAATGTTTTAACAGGTCTAGTTCTTTGATGAATTTTGTTTGCACTCAGAATCTACCATTTGCAATGCTGGGCATCCAACTAAGCCTTATGTTAAAACACTTATCTGAAAGATTCCATTGAATGACATTGTTTAAAATTTATTTCCTCACAAACAGGGAAAAATATTACCAATCTATAAGATGGAAGATAATATAGATATTATGCAGATGTAAATCATCAGATTTTCATATGCAAAACTTAAGTTAAATGCTCCAGTTCTACTTCCTTCAGCTGAATAAGTTCCATTGTAGTGCTGAGGTTGAAGGTATTCAAAATATTTTAATTACAGATGATGCATGGTTTACAAATATAAAAATATTCTCATCCTTAAAAAAAAAGCAATGCTTGGCTTCCCCTGTAAAGCAGGCCCTTCTACACATTAGCACTCTTCAGAAACCACATAAATTCATAACAACAAAATATTATATAATGATCACCTTGTCTGTGCATGGCCTGTAAGCTGAAATGGTAGTTTACCTCAATGCATACTCTAGCTGCAGAGCGTCTTGTGTAAAAACGTGCTTTGGCGTTTTGCCATATTTCTTTTCTGCATTCAGCATGAAAGCCACATTTTAAATCAGACATTGTCAGATAGCAGTAGGGCTAGATGAGAGCAATAACAATTACTGAAACCTCACAAACTACGACCTATAGAGTAGGACTCTTTGGTCTGTTAAAAAAATGGATGAAGGGAGACAGAAGTGTCTACAGTTGTATAAGGTGATATAATGAAGTAAACTAGGATCAATTATCCTTCCAGTCAAAATGGAAAGATAAAAATAGGAATGGACTTAATTTATAGAAGGGGCAACTGGGGTAAATAAAACTTTTGATCAAGTATGGCAACTGAAAAATCATTTCCAGGAAAAAGTGCAGTTTCACCATCCCACAGATTTAAGGTCTAGGTAAGTTGCTATTCTTTTTGGGTTTGTTTAGCAATACCTAAAGTAATCCTATCACGTTTCACTCCCTATCAGGGAGTAAAAGAGTGATTCTGCAACCCAAACAAATTTATGATTGCTGAATTGTAAACTACATTATTGTGGAAACAATTCCTGCATGTTAATATCATCTCTGTTTTATGACATCTGATAACTGAATGTATGACGGTAGACATTAATGTTGCTGATAGATGTACAAATTGCAACCTTTTCCTTTCTGGAACAGATGTACCTTATTTGACTTTTATAGCTTAAAAAATACTTATATGTATCTCTGATATGCAGGTTTTTATAGCTGACAGCAGGACATTAAAATGTATAAATTTGGCTAGTGTTTCAAACAGGTTTGACCCCTTTACCTTAGTATTCAAACATTTCTAAAGTGTGCTCAGGATACATTAATTATCTTATTCACTTGAGATTTATGTACTTTAGATAAAGCCTTTAATTTCCTGTGAGAAAACAGAAGCAAAATCAATAACTATTTCTAGTTCCTGTGCTTACCTGGAAAGAACCATTACTTAATAAACAGAAAAGATAGCCCAACATTTTGTCCTGTGATAAAATGATAAGTCTGTGTCATATGTCTTTCTGAGACTATCACATCTTTGAATTAAACTAATGTAAATTCACTGCTAGGACAGCAAAGGTAAAGTCTGAGGCCAAACAGACTGAGGATTGTGAGAGTTACACACGCATACAAGATTTTGCTGTTCTTTTCATTTAGCTATACAACATTTTAAGCCAGTTGCCAAAAATTTCTATGGATAGAAATTTGTATTCTTAAGTATGGTCTCATTGTTTTCTGGATGTCATTAAGAGTATTCTGATTTGCTGTGCTTCATCTAAGTACAAGCTTAATACCAAATGAAAATTAAAAATATAATAACTGCGAGACTGTTTTAAACTTTCTGAGTTTATTTCAGAAAAACCTATAAGTCGTATTTCTTTTATGTTGGATATTTTTTCTGTTTATGACTTTTCTATTAATGTCAAACTTAAGGTGATTAATTTTAAATGTGATTGTCTATACTTATCATTTTAAATATTTTCTAATAGATAATAAAGAGCATTAAGCCTTCTGAATATGATCCCTATTTTCCTATCGAAAAAAATTGCTAGAACTTGGTAGAGACTAAAGATGACTAAAATTCTTTTTTTTTCTCTTGTTTCTGCCAAATATCACACTGAAAGTTAATGCTGGATTCTTTAAAGCTGCTGGAATCAGAGATGCACAAGTTTTAATGGTGCAGATAACAGAAATGTCCATTTGAACTTTCGATGTGAAATACAACCATAAGGTGGTGAAAGGTTCAGCCACTATGTTAGGATTTCCCTTGAAAACTAATTTTAATGTCTGAAATTCTCTTTAATCTTGTGTGGAGTAGTTTGAATTATAAATGTTACACTTACACTCATACTTACTGGTCTGGTATTGTATATTCTGGATTGTCCATACCATGTTCCACATACATATGTTTGTTACATTTCTTTTTGTCACTTTATTGTATAGTGAACTCCAGGGCTATGGCTTAATCACTATGACAAAGCCACTAATGTTTTTGTGTGTCAGTGACATGTGTATTACAATTTTTGTGGCTTAGTAAAATGAGTGACAAGTGTGTGTGAGGGTACACCAGCCATAAAAGGAAAAGAACAAATGCAAACATAGATTAAAAGAAATCCTTAGAAGCCTTTGGAATGATTATTTGTACTAGTGACACTTGAAAGAGACGATTTAATGTATGAAACTAAAAGAATGATCAATGACTGGAACCCATTTTTACAAGAATGCATACTACCTGACATGGCACTAGCTTGGTTTTGATTAAACAGAAATACTGTTTGAAGTCAAGACCTGCTTTAATGAGAATTCCAAAAAACCAAGTAGTAAAATACTAAACTAATAGCTCTAAAATATTTGTGTCATAAATAAAGAAAAAAAAGACAGTACATGAAAGCAATGTAGTAGCCTGTCTAGAATCTCTGATATGGTACAAGCTTGACTTTTTTTTTTTAAACTATTCTCATCAGGTATTGCACTTCTAAGAATGCTATTTTGAAAATTTATATTAAAAGGGGTTTTTTAATATATTTATTGAATTCACTGTACATAGGTCTGTAAAGATTCAGCTAATGCAACACTCATTTTCTTTATACTGTTAGCTATCATTATAATAATGACAGTTTTTACTGTAAGGTAACAGAACACCCCATACAGTCATTTGTACTTCTAAAGTTTGTCAAGCTTGGTTTTATAAATGACAGCCTCAGCTCAGAAGTGCTATTAATTCAGGATGTGCTTAACTCACTGAAACCTCTAATTCTGAGTTTAATCAGACTTCGCAGCAAAAGCTGATTGACCACATGATTCCCAGAGCTCTCTTGGAAAGTATATATGTAGAATGTTACAGTAGGAAAATAGAATAGTACAGTATTTGAGTTAAGCTGTATACATTAATAAAATAACAAAGATTTTTTCTATTCACTCCAAGCAGCTGTTTAGTGGAATTTAGAAGATAAGCACATCCAGTGGTGTTCCAGTGCAAGATACAAACATAACAATGGAGACTAGTTTTCTCAAGCATGCAGGTTGATGAGTGCTTGCTACTTCACCTGTACAAGATGATGAACAAACTACAGAAACTCAGCAAAATATGCACATGGTGTAATGGGATATACCTGTATTAAATAACCAAATAAGTCACATTCTTAATTCAAAATGAAAATTCACCTAGAAATGTAAATTCGGTCCCTTCTTCACTGGCTGTTTATTTGTGAATTCAGTTGATAAACTCTCCATTTAAAAGTATTTCTCATTTAATTTAGTCCCACCAACATGTGTGTGTTTTGCATTTTTTTCTAACAAGATCATCTATTTCTCCAGGGATGGGTATTGAAATGTTGAAAAGCATGTGAGGTCAGTGCACTATATTTGTAGAATGCTTTGTTAACATTAATTTTAAAAGATGTGGAAAACTGACATCACAGAAGATGAATTTTGGTCTAATAATATTAGCTAATATTTATTTCAGTCTAATATTTATTTATTAGGCAAAGTATGCTGATCCATCATCCCTGTAAACAAAAAAAAAAAAAAACCAACAAGGAGAAAAGTGTTAAAGTGACATGCAACTCAAATGTAATCTTTCAACCACACAGTTTCTGAAATAGAAGGAATTGCTGGATAGATGGGTAGGAAATAAAAAATGTACATTTTTTGTAGAAAATGTTTAACGCTTTTTGTAAAAAGAAGAAAAAAACCCCAAAACACCTTAGGTAAGACTAGTGAACCATTCTGACAAATCCTTCCTCAGACTAGAGCTTTCACTGGTGCCTGTTGTCTATTTTAAATATATCTTCTATAAACTCCTCTACCTGTTGGACAATGTGGTGTATTTATTTACTTCTTTTGTGTAACAAACAACTTCCATGCTATGGCACTATTGATTGAGGGATAAAAACATCAAGAACTCTATGAATTTTTCTTAAAACCTGCAATTCCCTCTGTGTTTCACACAACAGAAACTTTCCCTGAAAACTCTAAATTTTTATGGGTTCCAAGGACAAAATTTTACTGTTAGATTAACACTGAATCTAATTAACATCAATTAAATCTGCTGCAACTGTACAGAGATTGCCTCCTAATGTGCTGAGCAGCTCAGTAATGTCACATAACTCTCCTCCTGATTTATGCCAAAGTAGTCAATATCCAGCAAGAGATATTCCTCATCTTGGGGGTATGGGGGAAGACTGAGTGAGCACTTTTTAAAAATGCTATGGCCAAACCAAGAAAAGTACAAACTAGTAAAACTTCTCCCTTTCAGCTGAGATGCATTCCAAGAAATGTGTAAAGGAGATGGTTATTTGAGGTGTTTACAGTTCAGCAGTAAGCATGCTGCCTGGAGTAACCACCTGCCAACACCTTATTTCAGAGGAAATTTATTATTCATATTTTTCCTAACCTGTCTTGATTACTGCCTTGAGCATTCAGCTGATATTTATAAAAAGGGAAGTAAATAGTCAGGTATCCCACTAAAATTAAAGGGACTATTGAAAGGAAAGCCATGTAGGTCCAAAGGCCATAGTACTGGCCTGGAGCTTGGGGCTCTGTGGTCACCTTTCCCTTCAGCACAGAGCAGGGGGCTACAGACTGCGAGGTGGAAACAGCAATGCCTACTTCTTCTTGGAGTCTGAGAGATCCTGTCAAGGACAGGCTACATGGTCAGACAGGACTCTCACTGAAAAGGGAAACATTTAAAGGTCCCATCCAACCCAAAGCATTCTGTGATTCTCTGACAGTTTATATTTGATTGTGTCAGATGGCTTGTGAAGGTGCAGCTCTTTGCCTGATGTTGGCGGAGCATTGAGGCAATTTCTCATTTTTTCTCTTCTGTAAAGTTGCCCTGGAATTGTAGGGCACATAAAATAACTGCCTACAGATCCTTTCCTAGCTACTTACACATCCTTTTAACAAAGTGCTGAAATAATTCTGTTAAATAGAATATATTAAGCAGAGGGTAGAAGACTGAGACCATGTTTTTGTGCGCTTAGGAGAAAGAAACAGCATGAACCTTTTGCTCATAGACTTCATTGTGGGAAACCATCAATGTTTGAAACACAAGATCTACTCTAGCTCCCCTCTGGACACTTAATATCCATCACTGGAAAGTTTCTTGCCAGAATGACAGATTTATAATGCAGGGAGTAGTAGCTGTCCCTTAAGGCAAAGGTGGCAAAACCTAACTAGACTAGATGTCAATGCACCCATTCAAGTGTACATGAATTACTCAGATTCTGCAAAGAAATAAAAAAAGATCTGCTAGTCTGTTTCTCACTCTGGAAAAAGAAGCACTTGGTGTTTAATCCTGTCAAAATGATTTATAGTGAAAACTTGGTTGATTTCTATCTGGGAAACACAAATTATTGTTAGGAAACGTGTACCATGTTAATGAAGAAAATTAATATCTCATTAGGTTTATTCAACTCAAAAGGAAAATAGTAATTATACCAATTTTGTGAACTTCCTTTGGTAGCTGTAATAGTAAATGGTAGGTAGAAGAAAGGAAAAAAAGAAAAACACAAGAGAAAGTACAACATGACAGAGTGATATGTACAAAGGGAGGAAAAATAATATAATTACAGTGAAGTAACTGGTCTGATAGACAAGTGGTCAGCCTAATTATTTTCATTTTAAATTTTACTTTAAACCTAAATAGTGATAGTTGTTACAAATGCTAAGACTGAAAACTTGTCAGTCGGTATAGCACCATCACAGATGTCAAAGAAGTCTCTATATATGTGTCAGAGCATGCATGTGTTCCAAAAATGCAGCTTGTTAAATTTATCAGATTAGAAATCTTTAAAATCAATGAAGAGAAAAGAACTCTGAGTTTAACAGGGAAATTAAGGGGAAAAAAAATCAGCATCCTGGGTACTTAAAAGAAAAATGAAAGATTCTGAGAAGACTTGTCTCTAATATGACTGCATATTTTTCATGTAAATCAACACACAGCCTGAAACAGTTTTATTTTTGAGACCAAATTTCTTGCTTTGTCAGATCACTGAAGCACCAATGACTAAACCTAGTTGAGTCTTTATTTGCATCATTATAGTCTAGTCTCAACAACTCAAACAAATGCAACAAAAACATCCCTGCAAATTTAAGTGCTAGAATGGCACATTTAAAAAAATAAAAATATTTCTATTAAGACAGTAAAACTGAAGGGAGGGGGCTTGTTAGTTGATCCATGCTTACGTCTGCTAGGCCAACATCCCACGTGACTGCTACAAAACACTAAGGAACGTTCTTGCTAAATCCAGAGCCAGAATCCAAAGAATAAATGCATGAGCTGCGCATGCAAAGCAAGGGTAACAACAAAAACCAGAAGACTCTGTAGTCATTGTGATACACATTTTATTTTCTACTGTGTGTTAGCATGGGTTCTTCACTTATCTGGAAAACACATTTTGGTTTATCTCATTGTTTGGAATTCTAATTGTGAAGAAATAACTGTCACCGTGCCTGTTTTTAAACCAGCCAGCTCTGCACCAGTAACATTCCCGTCCAGTGGGATCTTTTTCACTCTGGCTGCTCCTGCGTGGCGATTGGCTGGAGGATGAAAAGGGGGGACTCCAGAGACGCTGGGTCACACGAGTTTATTGGAACCCCGGTGTGGGGTCCTCACCTCGAGTGTCAGCGTGCTGAAGACCCTGGCTGACTCTCGGGTGAGACCTTATAACTGGGGGTGTAACACAGAGAGGGGACCAATAAGGTTTTACAGGGGGGTGGCTCATATCATAAACAAACATACAAAACAACCATACATTGAACGCTAGAAGGTGACAATCAGGATTCTGTCCAATCACTCGATGCCTCTCTCAGAATCTTCCAGAAGTGGGGAGTGACCCCAAAAATGATAGACAGCAACAGGAGGCTGTCTATGAAGTGATGGACAGATAACTGTCTCTGGGGGGGAAAACTTAGGGAGGATACAGAACCAATTACAGAACTGTCACTGGGGAAAAAACAGGGACAAACCAAACATGGGTGACAAAAAGGGGTACAGAGAACAAACCATTTTACAAAAGAACATTAGCTTATGAATTAAACTTAAAATTAAAAAATGCACTCCCACAAATAACTATTTCCTTCAGTCTGAATACAGCCGAAGTTGTGCCATTCTATGTAATATTAGAATCTATTTGCCTTAATATACTGTATACTCTTTATTTCTTTATTTCTCATATGTGACAGAAAAAGCTGCAAACTTGAGTCACATCCTTGTTTCTTGTGGGTAGAATACTGTAAATGAGTGTATGTGAGAAAATAAAGGTTAGAGAAATATTTTAATAAACAGGGTCATTGCAGAAGCATTGTTCCTCAGGAAAGTGGTTAAAGTACAAAGAAATCTGCTTTATTTTGATATTTTTATGGCAAAGGCACTTAAATATAGTTGATATTATGTTAATAACATTATCCTTTAGAAAGAAACAAGAAAAACAAACCCCCAAAAAGCAATGTTTGGCACAAAAAGGGTGGGGAATAAACTCTCAGGGAGTATCAATCATGTTATAAGAAACTTTCCTATCTTGCAACAAGCAACTTGTTCAACAGAGCTGTGAAGAAGTTGTTCATCTCACACAAAACAAATTACATTTGTCTCTAATAAAACATTAAATCAAACCATTGCATGCAATTGGAAGGGTCTGGGATCTCACTCTCAGTGTAACTAGGGACGCTAAGGTTATTGAACCAGATGTAGAAACAAGAAAAAGAAAGTCCTTGCCTCAAAGAAGTTAAATCAACATTTCAAAAAATAGGAAAACAAGATGATGGAGCATGAAAATACAGATTTAATGAGGCGAAGAAGAGAGTGCTCCATGACTTAACATATGTGAAATAAACCCCACTCACCAGGGATGAGGAGTAACTTCTTGATACTGATTGCATGTATAACTATTGCCCAACATAAACATACATAGAAGAGCACACAACAAACTGTCCATAACTGTCTATCATTTTCCATAACTGGGCAATAAGGCTCTCCACTGTCATACCAACAAAGCATCTCAGCAGAACTGACAAAGGTGAAACCAAAAGAAAGATTTTATGTGGGTTAGAGGAAAAGAAGGACTATATCTAATGAGCAGTCTCTTTCTCTGGTTGAAGTAAATGCAAATACTCTTAATGACATAATTTGGAGGTTCAGGAAGGGAGGCTAGGGTAAGCACAAATGAGCACTGGAGTTTATATGACCTACATTACTAAAGTCTGTAATTTTGTGAGAGGTTTGCTGGGGGCATAACAATTGGTTGTTTCCCATTGTCCCACACAGTGAACTGCTTGCAAACATCGGTTTACCGAGTAAAAAATAGTACAACCTGATCCATGGTGTTGCCTCTAAATCCAAGATCTCAGATATTCCTCTTTAAAAGATACAGAAATGGAACTATTTCAATAGAGTGTCTTGGCATTTTCTGTTAAGGAGATGAGCTTTGAAAGCATGGAAGTCATGAGGAGCCCAGTTAGATGCCAGGCAAACACTTTCCAGGCCTCTCACCACAAACGTGGCAGTCACAGGGGCTACATCATACTGAGTCAGTTGATAATGCTTAGGGAAGCAAGAAAGTGAATTTTTTTAATCCCACTCACAAAATCTTAAAGTCTGTTTTGAGACTCTATTTTTCTAGTCTTGACTTCTTGTAGTCATTTCTTCATTACACACTTTTGTACAAGTTATTTTGTTATGATTTAATTCACAATTGCTAATACATCAAGTAAATTTTCTTTTAGGAATGTTTTCTTTCAGTGAGCTGCCCTAGAAATAGGGCTCCTCTGATGTCAAATCATGTATGCACAGTGCTCATTTCGATCATAAAATACATGAGATCTCTAATTTCAGCTTTGATGCATGACTGTAAAAATGCTAAGATTTAACAGCCTTGAGGTGATGTTGAGTTCATTATAGGAAGCTGGCAGCACTTCTTCCACCAGATAAAAGAAATTTAATTACTGTCATCTACAGGAGACAGTTGTGTTGACTTTGAATGTTCTGATTTCTTTTATAATCTAGCTATTTATAATTTCTGGGCTGTGCATTTTCCCTGAATGGCTCTGGTACTTCAGACAAGGTTTTCAGCAAGAAATCATCATAAAAAGAATATCTTTATTTTCTTATCAGAAGACATTAATCTGATGGTTTGAATGTTTCTGGAGCCTAATGGCAGAATTTCAAAGGTCTTCCTATTTATTTTAGATTTTTCATCCAAATTCCTCAAGTGTTCCTTCTTTTCTGACTTTTGGCTGATGAAGAGGAAAATCACCAGCTATATAAAATGTTGTTTATTCTATACATAAAACATGTAGCATTTTTCATCACAGTGAGGTTGCATCATAAATGAGTTGCAAAATTTTGGGGTGACATATTCAGTAAATTTTTAAACAGATTTTTCTTGGTTATGTCTAAGAAGAATACTGTATCTACTTCTCTCAAGGAAGGAGGAAAATGTATATATACAAGGCCTGGCTGGCCTTGTTGCACGTATTTTTAACTACTGAGTCTCAGGAATAAACCCAGCTATTGAAAGCCCAGCCAAAGAACATCTCCAAGTGCTGGTATTGAGAAAGAAGAATTGTATCATAATTTTCTCACAAGCCAGAGGGTAGGGAAAAAGAACTTAAGCACTCATTTGGGAATGTCTGTATACATTTGCTTTATGTAGCATCTATGGGGATCATAAAGCATTGTTTGGCCTCAACTCAGCACAGGCTATTTGTGTTTTGAATAGAAACTGATGTAAGGAGTTCCTTGGTTTTAAATATGCTGCTTGTCTGAAATAGACCTTTCTGAGCATAATGTGAATATTGATCAGACTAAATTTATCTCTAATTCCTAGATTAAATTTCTATCTCTAACAATTAAGGTGGAATTTTAACAAAATCAGTTGCTCTGCAATGGAAATGGCATGCATACTATCAGTCTCCGAAGCCTGTTGGTAGCTCTATGCCTGATCTGGGGTGAAAGCTTGAAGGAAGTGAACTTGGAGGATGGTACACAGGAAATTTTGAAAGACTGCTGTTTTGGGATATGTCTTGAACTTTTGAAAAGACTGTGATGTGATGTAATTGCCTGAAATGTTTTAAAATTTGATCCATGCCAGAGCATTTGGAGATAGAATGAAATAGACAGTAATATGAAATGGAGAAGCAGATGTTAGATGGAAGAGTAAATCACAGTCTGTGAGAAGAACAGATATCATGAAAGAACAAATATCCTGGAGTTAGTGATGAAAGAAGTGAATGCAAAATACGAACCAAGAGGGTGGCCAGATGTAATAAACTTATGGATGGAGAAGCAAATCCACTTTTGCAGTGGATTGAAGTCCAGTAAAAAAGTAAGAGACACCTAGTGTAAGGGCTTGGATAAGGTCAGAAAGAGTAGAATGGAGAACAGAATAGAATAGAATAGAATAGAATAGAATAGAATAGAATAGAATAGAATAGAATAGAATAGAATAGAATAGAATAGAATAGAATAGAATAGAATAGAGTAGAGTAGAATAGAGTAGAATAGAATAGAATAGAATAGAATAGAATAGAATAGAATAGAATAGAATAGAATAGAATAGAATAGAATAGAATAGAATAGAATATTAAAGTTGAAAGGGACCTGCAGACATTGAGTCCAACTGCCTGACCACTTGGTGGATGACCAGAAGTTAAAATACATTACACATACCTCTTAAACATTAACAGGCTTGAGGCATTGATTGTAAGACAATCCTATTGATACAGAAATAATTCCTAATATGTAGTCTAAACCTGCCCACTGCAGCTTTGAACCATTCCCTTGAGTCCTGACACTGGATACCAGGGAGAAGAGATGAGCACCTCCCTCTCCACGTCCTCTCTTTAGGAAGCCATGGAGAACACTGAGGTCAGATCTCAGCCTACTTTTCAAACCAGACAAACACCTAGACAAAATAGTCTAGGGCCATTCAGCTTGGAAACAAACAGGAAGCAATATTGTTAAGGTATGTACTGTCATTAAGTTCACGGATAAATTGCTAGGGAAATATTTTTGCTAACCATAACTCAAGATATAAAGGATGGAGAGAAATATAAAAAGAATTTGGTTTTTATGCAATGTGCCTTTACTACAAAATTCAATGCTACAAGACATTAAGATAACATGAAAGGATAACATGAATTTGTCAATTGTTATTAAACAAAAAATGCATAGATATAACCTCTGACTCCAGAATCCCTAGACTTGGAGACCAGCAGACAGAAATCAGAGGCTGGCCCTGTGCTTTAATTTTCCCCCATCAAAATGTCAAGTGTCTGTTGTAGAAGATGAGATATTGGGATAACTTTTTTGTAATCGGATGCAAATTTTCAAGATCCTGAAAAGAAGTCTTTGGTGGCTGAAAACTGAGGAAGTGTTTGATGTTAGTGTGAATTGGAAGGGTCTAAAAGTAAAACTATAATTATTATTAGGAAGGCCATACAGGAGACATAGGTAGAACTTTCAAAACCTTATCATAAAAAAAGGAAAATTAATTATGTGCACCATTCAAATGACAGGAATACAAAGCAGAGGATTTCCATCATGCTGTATGTCCCATTACATTTCTATTCAGTTCCAAGTACATTACATTCTGTCCTTTTGTCACTTCTTACATCTTTATCTGTAATTGTTTTTCTTTTTCAGGGGATTTGTAGGGATTTTCTCTGTCTGATGGTTCCCTTATTTTGCACTCTGTTTCTTCCACATTGTTTTATCATTTCGTGTCTGTTTCTTTTCTTTCCTCATTTAAATAATCCATCAAACAATGGTACTACAAGTGACTGCATTTTTAAGTTTGATCTGAAATATTTTTATCTGATTTTAGCTCATGTAGATGCAGTCATATTTGCACTGTTGTTTGACTAACTTGCTTCCTGACAAATATTATGAGAGATTTATTCTTCTTATCTTGCTGTGTTTGGGCTTTTTTCTCAAGTCCACCACTTATTTTTTGAAATAATTAGGGGAAAAAAGTGTTCTAAGTATATGGATTACTATGCATTAAAAAATCTTTATATTTAAACTTAGATTTTTCAAAAACATAATTTTGTACCCACAGATTTTTATTATGATGGGTTAATTTAATTGGGTACCTACCCTATAATTGTATTCCAGAGCAGTAAACCTGCTATTTTTTCTGTAGAAATGGGGGTTTTGACAGTTCCTTTTGGGGAGGAAAAGAAAACGAAGTAGTGCAAGGTGTGAGTAGTTTTGCTCAAACTATTCCCAGGTAAAATAGAAAGAACTTTCATGAAAAAGCTCAGAATAAGGTTCTGAAACTCAAAATGATTGATAAATTTCAGATGTATTTGTCTTAGGAAAGGAAGAAGAATACATTTGTGAATTACTGCAATGAAGTTCATTTTCTCAGTGTTTGTTCCAGAGACTCCAGAATATGCACTGTGCGTTGCTGAAGTCTCATACCTAGTTAAAGAGTAAGATTAGACCAAAGACATATTTTATTCCTCAATTAGATGGACACACAAGTTTCATTCATCAATTTCATAATAGATAGTAATAACAAAGAACGCCTTGTGGCCTCTAAGCTATGACATAATAATCAAAGAGTCTATGACTGCACAAAACTAAAAATCAGAGTGTAATTTAACATGAAGATTAGCTCCAAAGTAGCTAGGGTGATTTCAAATTTTCAAAGTGTGCAAACTTTCCATGGAATAGATTTAGTCTGGTCTAGTGATTGCACATTCCTTAGCTGGGGAACAGAATGGTAACTTCTTGTGATTACAAACTTAATATCTAGTTTGATTCAAAAGATCTTTTGGTTCTGTGTAACTCAATGCTTGCATTTGCAGTTGCTAACAGCTGAATGCCCTAAGGAGGTCATATTGTGCTTGATTTTTTAATATGCTGTAGCTGACACAGAGGATTAGCCATTTATGTATTTTTTTATTTGAAAGAAAAATGATCATGTACTAAAGTGACAAATTCCTACAAAGAAGTGCTTTCTATGGACTACCCCAATATTTAAGCAACAAAACCCATTATCAGCCACTCACATAAAAGTGATCCTGGATCTTGGTATCTCAGCAGAGAGCAGAAGTTGACAGATAAAATGACAAAGGCAGGCTTGGATTGTGTAAACCTTTAGAAAGAGGAATGTACAGGAAATCTGGATCTGTAACATCTGTTAACCTATTCAGGATTGCTACAGAAGTAAGAGTTCCCAAATTCAGGATAATTCCAAGTGACTTATTTGCATATTGCATTGTTGAGAGGCATGTGGAAAATATAAGGCATCACTTACAAATACTTTCCATATGTTGATTTTAAAACAGCATTATCTTTCCCAGTCACGTAATACTGTCTCAGAATACAGTAAGCAAATACTACTAGTTAACTGTAAATTGAACTACCCTCATGTTTGGTTTTTTTTGTCCTGAATGAGCAAACCTCAATCCTTAGCAGACAGAAATCAATCCAGGTCTATCACAGTATGTTGGATGATCTTATTGCCAAAGAGTGCTATAGCAGAGAAGTCAATAGGAAATGACACAAATAATAAAGAAAGAGGATTGACACTGATATTTCAATATCTTAATGACAGATGAGGAAGAACTTCTAACAAGGGAATACTCCAGGATGCAGCTGACAAAGATTATTCTACCAAGCAGGCTCTGCAGCTCAACAGTAAAGTTGATAAGGGTAAAGAGGCTGAAGACTCATCATAAATCCGTGGAAGTCCTTGGAAAGAAGCAGCATTGTCCAAGAACTCCATCTTTTCCAGAAACAGAATTGATTATTTAATCTGTCAAAATTTATCAATTAAGAATTAAGAGAAAGCATGCATATATATGTATATGTGTATGTGTATGTGTATGTGTATGTGTATGTGTATGTGTATGTATATGTGTATGTATACTTGTTCATATCCTATAATTATTGAGCTGAATAAAGATGCTTTTTTCTAAAGATGACAGTTTTTATCACTTTAATCAGACATTGACAATACCCAGAAGAAAAGAGCTGTGGGTGCCAAATTATGTCACTCCTGTTAACTTGTCTCAAAGTATCATTACACCTTTGAGAAAGGAACGATTTGGCCTTGGGCTGTTGCGTTTGAACTGAATCTGAGTGATGCAAAGAATTCAGGAGAACAGCTCATGCTCGCCCCATAATTATGGTATTGTTTCCTGCTCTTTTCCAGACCACGACAGTTGTTTTGATTTTTTGTTATAGCTGATGTAACTCTTGGATTAATTTTGGAAGTTTTGAACTATTTTGTCTTTGTTCTGAGTATGAGAAGAGAGCATTTCTAGTTATTTGGGGGGGTTGCACTAGAAGCTTAGAAAGTTAATATAGTGTGAAATAGCAATACTGGACAAAACCCTGAAGTAAACGAATAAACTTTATTCAGAATGGTGAGAAAAGTTAAAAAAGTCATGCCTTAGAGTAACAACTATGAAATTTTTCTATCATTTATAAAACTGGTCTAGGTCTCTGAAAATCCCTTGAGTTTAAAGATAATTATTTGTACTGAATTATTTTACATATTACTAGTTATAAAACTAGAAACCATATTATCAAGCATGAAACTATATAATTAGTTTCTTTATGGACCTGCAGTTTTTGCTAGATAAAATAAAAACTGTCACCAAATGCAGATGCCATTACGAATATGACAGGTCATTTATGGAAAAAAGGTTGTGTAGAATAACATTTGATAATTTGTTGGAAACATTAGCATATAGATGGCTATGGAATGTGTGAAATATTATCGGAAGAATTCTAATCTAAATTGTTGCAATGTCCAAATAGGATTTAGTGTTTTGTTACTCCAATGCTCATAGCAATTCAGACTTAAACAATTTATAGACATAGCATTCAGCTGTGAATAGAACCATGCATTATTTCTCCTTGTAAAAATATTGAAAGCTGTTGAGTTGAGAGCATAGATTATTGTTATTATACAAAGATATGTGATGAAATGTTCAGGAGTCACTAATAACCCTGAGGGAAATTATTATTTTTTGCTCCAATACATTTGTAAAGCAGAGGAAACTTTTTTCCTAATCATATTTTCTAATCATGTTTGACTAAAACTAGTAGGAGTGCTTTTACAGTTCCTGTATGCAGAAGATTAGGTCAATATCTCCTGAAAAGGAAGAATTTTTCTGTAACTATGCACCATTAGGGATTATATTAGAAAAAAAACATAAGCCTTACTTATCTGCAGAGCCACTGTCTGTGAGGGGGACAGAAAAAACAGCAGATGATACAATTACATGTATAAATGGAATGGTTTTAGGCAGACTATGATGACCTAGGGATAAAAGTGATTTGTTGAAATGGAGACCAGAAATTTCCCCATCCTGAAATCCAAGATTACTCTCCAGTTTATTACCAATAAAGTCAAGGAGTGGTAAAAAGTTGGAATTCTCTTCCTGGATGCTCAGGGAACTACTGACCATCATTTCTGTCCTCCACTGCTTGAATGGGCTGAGAAGTTCTTCTTAATTTTGAAATCAGTGCTAGGAGTCTTTTGTCAGATCAGAGATAACACCTAATTTTTCACAAAGATGCTTGACGTTCTGTCTAAGAACTTCCACAAGGGCATTTGTAACAAAACCAATACTCTTAACAGCTGCACATGTATATAGTAATTTAATATCTTTGTTTGAACACTCAACATGGAAATGTAAATTCCTTTGCCCAAATGCAAATATCTTTCACCAAATAGTAAACCTGAAAAATCCCACAGTACATTGAAGCTATAAAAATTACCAACTTCACTTCTGCCGGTCAAATAGGTTACTCTATCTCCTCCAAGTGTATGATTTCTAATTGGAATTTCTCTTGATGAGTTTGTTTGGGTTCTGTATATTACTGTTTAATACCAATATGCTTGTACTTCTTGAGTTTTAAGGACTTTTTTATTCTTTTCAATGTGTGCAAAGATATAGAGAATATAATTTTCTGCAGTTAAGCACATCTTAAAAGAGCTGCAGACTAAATATGAAGAAAGCAGATTCCTTCCAGTTTATTTAAAAGAAACCCCTCTTTAATCATGCCTCTCAGTAATGGGAAATAAGGATTAATTCCTCAGTAAATGAAGTAATTTTACATATTTTTGTATATAAGCGGGTCAGAAAACACATATATCTTCTATGATGGGCAAGGTCTAGTTCAGAGATGATCTGAAAGGAAAATTAAGTTTTTAATTATGAATGTAATTTACTGTGAAAAAATGTAATATCAACTTCTGATTTTTTTTCTAGATTAAAAATTAATAAAACAGTGAAAGTTTTTTGTATTACTTATTTAGGATAGGAAAATCATATTATGGAAGAAAGAGTGAAGAAGCATACAATCTTGTTACATTTCTTTGTTTAGCTTTTTGTTTTTAAGAAGGTAATTAATTATTGAATTAAGTCTTGCAAAAGAAAAAAAATATCATAATCAAAATTCAAGGCATGCATCTCAATTGCAATTGGTATTTGTGTTCCTGGAAAACCATCTATGTAGATTACAGCTGGAAGAGGTTTCAGTTCATTAAAAATCAGAAATGATTCAAGGACACTTCTACAATTAATAAGGACCCCGAAATTGCTCATTCTGAATATACTGGGCCACGTTGCCTGTTCTAAATGTATGGATCTATCTTTTTTACTGCAATTTATTAATATCTCAAACAAAGCTACACCATGTGGTTTTGGGAAAGCAAGAATCTTGTCTAGAAGTTCAGTTGTCTTTCCTGCAGCAGCTGTAATGTCTTAAACAGCGCCCTTCTCTACCAGGTAACATAAAGGAACACAAGATGATGAAGCTGCTGTTAATTTGAATGGTATTGCATGCTCTCCAAATTGCAGACATCTCATGATGAATCTGTATTACATTGGGAATAGGTGAAAAAGATAGCTAGATATAAGGAATTGTGAAGACGAGCCAAGATACTTGCATGTTCTGTCCTCAAAACAATCATAAAAATATAAAATGAAACCACTTCATTCCTCTCTGAATAGGTCAACTAATTGCATTGTTAAAATGAGCGTTAAGTGACTTCTCTTTCAAATTTTCCAATGAAAGAGTAACACAGAGTCATTTGATTTGATTATCTCTGTATTAATTGATGTTTTGAGCATTTGAATGTGTTGATTTATTGATTCAATTTAAATTGTGACTTTGATTATCACAGTTATGGGCATCACCCTCTGCCACTTTAATTAATTCTCTAAAACTGGAGTGTATCAAATTGAGAATGAGTTTGTTTCGTTTTAGTAGAAGGATGAGCAAGCAAATATAATAACCATAAAAACCATGAGTTTGCATTTCCTCCATCAAATTGACAACTGGGTCATGTACTCAAGGGCAAAGACAACACTAATGCTCTTGCAAGCTTCTTAATTCACTTTCTAAATTAATAGTAAGTCACTCATATTTTGACTTGGTCAATAGAAATGTGAGTGGAATATGTTTCTTTAAAGATGAGATTATGCATATGAAATATTAGATGTTCAGATATTTTATTGTGTGTTCTTTTACTATTTTTAAGGAGCCTGGTTTTGGATAAAAGTATTTTTAAAAGAAAATTATTATTTTAATACATTTTCTTTTTTTCTGAGCAACAGAAACTAAAATGAAGTTATCTTTGGGTACAAACTCTAAAACTTGCAAAAATATTGGCACCAGATTTGAAAAAAATACCATTTTGATAACTTGAGTTTCTCTCAGAAAATAATGCACTGTACTCAGTGATGTAATGAGTCTCAGGAAACAGAAGCTGGACTTTCAGGCCCGAGTGAGTATTTTAATCCATTAATATTGCTCTTCTACTTTGGCCTCTTTGTTATTAACAAGGACGTTACTTCCCCATTGCATCTTCACAGAGCATGGCCCTGATCCTCAGGGAAGAGTCTAAATTCACTCCAGTTATCTGCAGTAATAAAAGAATCTTTCCAACTAGGATATCACAACCGTGAGTAATCTCCTGGCTTTAGCAGCTAGAGATGAGCTGGGGAGGATCTGCTCTGTGTCCCTCCCCTGTTGCTTTTCTGAGATATGAGAGTCATGTGAGGAATAGGAAACCAAGACCTCAGAGTTCCTCTTAGGTTTGCATCCTGATCTCATGCAAGAGCACACTAAGTACAACTTAGAAAACTTCCTTATCTTTTTTCATTTACTCAAATATTCATTTAAAACTCAGCTGCAACAGATAAAATAGTGCATCCTATTTCAAAACATCTCAGTGCTCTTCAGCATCATCATTAACAACCTGGATGCAGGACTGGGAGAGATATTAAGTGAAGTCACAGACAGTACGAAACTGGGGGAAGCTGTTGACTCCCTTAGGGACAGAGAAGCCCTGCAAAGACACCACAAGTTGGAGGACTGGGTTAGCATCAACCATATGAAATTCAACAAGGGAAAAGTGCTGGATTCTGTACCTGGGATGGGGCAGTCCTGGACATATGGACAGACTGGGGAATGAGATGCTGGAAAGCAGTGCCATGGAAAGGGACCTGGGGGTTCTGATCAATGGCAAGTTGAAAGTGCGTGAGCAGTGCCCTGGCAGCCAGGAGGGCCAAACCTGTCCGGGGGGCATCAGGCTCAGCATGGCCAGCTGCGCAAGGGAGGGGATTGTCCTGCTCTGCTCTGCACTGGGGCAGCCTCACCTTGAGCAGTTTTGAGTGAGCTTACTTGTGTGCAGTTTTGGTTGCCACAAGACAGACATTGAGCTATTAGAGAGTGTCCAAAGGAGACTGACGATAGTGAAGGGTTTGGAGGGGAAGCTGTATGAGGACTGGCTGAGATCACTTGGTTAGTTCAGCCCGCAAAGGAGACAGAGGGGAACCCTCATTGCAGTTACAACTTCCTTGTGAGGGGAAGAGGAGGGGCAGGCACTGATCTCTTCTCTGCGGCAGCCAGTAACAGGACCTGAGGGAATGGCCTGAAGTTGTGGAGGTTGTTTCAGTGCCCAGAGGGTGTCTGGGCACTGGAACAGGCTCCCCAGGGAAGAGGCCACAGCACCAAGGCTGACAGAGTTCAAGAAGTACTTGGACAATGCTCTCAGGTGCATGGTGTGACTCTGGGATGGTGCTCCACAGGGCTGAGTTGTACTCAAGGATTCTTGTGGATCCCTTCCAACTCAGCATGTTCCGTGATTCTGTGATTCTGTGACATGCTACCAAAGAGCAGTTTGTGGTGACCACCTCCCACTGCTCTTCCCACCCTGCAAGGGGTTGTGAAGAAACATATGAGGATCTATTTCAGCTGCAAATTATGATGGGCCAGGGTTAATTTCTAGCAAGCACCTCAAGATTTATCACTTGCCAAAGTACAACAGCACTGCTATTTTTTTAAATAATCCTGATATTTTGCCTAGTTTTGAACAGGAAACACTGCATAATTGTAGCATCATTATGTTGTAGTTTTGTTTACAACTTTTGGCTGGATTTCAGGCTGAAGACAAAAGAAAACATTGCTTCTGAAGACATTATTGAAGTTTATTTACCTATTCCTCTTCTCTCTGGTGACCAGTGACAGGACACGAGGGAGTAGTCTGAAGTTGTGTCAGGGGAAGTTTAGGTTGGATGTTAGAAAAAGACTTTTCACCCAGAGGGTGGTTGGGCACTGGGGCAGGTTCCCCAAAGAAATGGTCACAGCACCAGCCTGACAGAGTTGAAGAAATGTTTGGACAATACTCCCAGGCACATGGGAGGCACATTCTTGAGGATGGCGCTGTGCAGGGCTGAGGGTTGGACTCATGTGGATCCCTTCCAACTCAGCACATTCTGTGATTCTGTGATTCTCCTTTCTTTCCATTCATTTATACTACTGTATTATGCTGTGCTAAAGCACAAATTAATTCACAGAAAACTTCCAGGTTCTCATGATTATTAATCTCTGCTTTTCAAAGAGCTAACTGAGTTACTGTTGTGTAAACCCAGAACATTATTCATGAGGCTCTGGCTGAAATCGCATTTCTTTCAGTTTTCAACAAGATCAACTATATCCTTAATGAACAGGAGCAAATGGGAAATAAATCCAACAGAGGATTTTGATATTGAATTTGAAAATACTACAGTCTATCAGTCTTGGCAAGAAAATTGTATAAAAAGAGAGAAATAGCGTTTGAATTAAGCATGTTGAAAAGAAAGAAGGAAATGTGTCCTGGTTGTATGAGAACATTTGGAATATTGCAGTGCTCATTTTTTGCTGTACAAACCTCACAAATATTACTAGGTACACCATTCCTACTTTTTAGCATATCCCATCAGATAAGTGTAACTGATTATTATGACTGCAAAAAAATTTAAATTTCCATGAAGGCTTACTTCGTATCCTCAAATTAAATCTCATTGATTTTTTTCGTTGTCCCTTGGATCCTTTAGTATATTTAGAACATTATGCAACAAATCTGAGATGAAAAATAAAAACAAAATAATTTCCTTCATTTTAAAGGGTATATTTTTTCATTACATTCTTTCTATTAAGCCAGTGTTCAGTGCTACCCTCAGAGTTAAATCCTTGCCACTGAGGTAAAACGTTCATAGGAAAGCTGGGGAGGGACCAGGTGTCCCTGCAGGGCTGCAGCAGAGCTTTCTGTCCCCCTCAGTCTGGCAGACAGGGGCTACTTCTGGAGACCTGAAGCTTCTATAGTCTCTGCACTGGCTGAAATGTATTTTTCTGTGCCTCCATGAGAAGTTTGCCACTAAACATCTGATCTGTCCTCAGAAATAGAGAAAACTTGACCTGATCTTTCAGATCCTTGAATGCCTTTTTTACCATACTAATAGCCAGCAGTAGCTGGCTATTCTACACTCCACCCAAAATACATTAACACCTCAACCACTTCTTTTTGTAAATCATCTTTTCTCTGTACTACAGCAATCACAATCCCTTTCTGTTAGTCACTGTGTGTATTTTTCAAGGCCTATTTACTTGAAAGATCTTGCCACCAAGCATAAAATCAGAAATGGATACAAAGGAGATGGGAGAATCCTGAGTAAACAATGAAATTATTATAATATAAGAAAGGAAAGACACTTATGTCAAAACCAGCCATTAACCTGAGCAGCTAATTTGAAGACTGCAATCATAAAATCTGCACATGAGGGGGATCATACCTGCAAGATTCTGCATGCTGGTTTGTCTGAGAGTGTGTTGCTAAAACTATATACCCATCCCTCTGTAGATGTAAATTTATTTTAAAACTAAAATAGGTTTTCATAATTTTGAAGATATGAAAGAGGCTGGCGAAATGCAACCACTTAGAAAGCACTTTAGTCAGTTGTTGCTGAATCTGCACCTTTCATAGAAAAATAAAATTGGGGCCAAAAAATTTCATTCTATTGGCAGAGTTATTCTGGCCATGGACATGACCACACAACGTATTCTTGCATGTCACTCAGATTTGTCATTTAGAGCACAATAATCACTCATATCTGATTTGCCAAACCACCAATGAAGTTTTATTCTCAGAGATGTGCAGTGAATTTATATAAAACAAATAATTAAATAGATGTGAACTAAAACCAGGAGACAACATAGATGCACAGCTGTTACCTACTAAATTCACTCTGTGGTGTTCACAACTTCCTAAGAGGTTTGTTTTTTAATTAGTCTTTGCTTCTGTGCTCAGGTAGAGTGAGTTAGTAAGACATTCTTAAGAAGAGAAAGAAAAAGAAAACTTCTGTATAAGGGGATTTCATTTCTAGCTAATTTGTGTAATATTGCTACATCATTTGTACCCAATTCAGTGACAAGCTCATAAAGGGACTTTATTACACTCTGTGCCTGCAACCAATTAAGGGGAAAAGAGCCTTTGTTCAGCTAATCATCTGAGTGTTATCAAAATGATCCTTCTGGGCCCCATTTAAAAGTCTAAATACCTCTGGCAGTTGAAGTGTAGTGCATGTAAATAATTGAAATTATAAATATCTCTAAACAAATGAAATTGCTAGTGATCTGGTAACTTGCCAATAAACTCTTGCTCAGTGAATTCACTGAGTTGAGAACAACAAAAGACATGTAATTGGACAGCATATGGCAAAGTTATGTTTAAAGTTTCCAAGTAGTGTTTTGTTTACTGACTTCTTTTTAAATGGTGTGGTATGGAAACAGAGAGTACATAATTCTGTCTGTGAGAGATGTTCTAGGCATCAAGAAAATAAAGGACTATTCTTCAGGTGTCTGACTTTATGTTTTTCTTTGTAGTTTTATGCCCCAAAAATAATACCTTAGGTGTTGAGTCTAGGACTTTCAGCAATTTACTGCAAGAAGTAATTTTACATTCTTTAAGAGATCACAGCTCCCATTTAAAATAATCCAAGGAACTTAATGAATTAAACATTTTGCAGCTGTAGACTCTCAATTTTTGTTTACTTGTACTATAAGTAGTAATAATATCTTTATATGCAGTAATACTTGATGTACAAATATATCTGTTTATTTATTCATCAGAAATAGCCAGAGCTGAATTAAAATCAAATAGGAAAGGAAAGTACTTTGCACAACATTTATGACATTGTCATTTGGTCTGGAGTGGTATTTTACAGGTCCAAACATTTTTTTCTGAGCACCATTTGGAAACATCTGTGGATTTTGGTATTCAAAGATGTGAAAACTCACTTCCACTTAAAATGCTTTATATTTCAGGTGCTTGAGCTGTACCTTAAATAATTAATTTCTTTTTAAATCTGAATGGAATTTTTTCAAAATTTTTTTCTTCGAAATTTAAATAAACACATTATTAGTCTCAGAGAATAAAGAAAACCTGACCACATTCACCTATCTCTTCTGTTTTTGTGGGCCTTTGATTAGAAATAGTTCTTGCATCTAAGCAATAAGATTTACAACATTACCTCAACTCCTGCTTGCCTACAAATGACTGTACGGGATGAGAAAAACGACCTACCATTTTCCTATCCCCAGCTGCAGCATTGAACATTTGTCCAGGGAAAGGAAAGACAGAGCACGCATTTTTGGTATCTCCCACTCAGCCTTTGCCTGTTTTATGCTGAGAGGGGTTCACCAGACTGATGCTGGATTGTCATTTATTTCTCCTTATCTGATCTCTCTTCCAAGAACATTTAAAGTATGCTGTGAATCCACATCCTCAAAATCCTCTGGAAAGAATTTCCATGGGAACAATACTCTCTACAAATGCCCTGGCTCCATTACCTCTTCTACTGACAGAGGTAATGAACAGCTTCTAACCCTCTCTGTGTCTCCCATAATCCTACTGATCTCTCTCATATCCCCTCTTCACCAGCTCAGTCTGGGCTGCAGCAGACAGTGAGTGAGTCCTGCGTCACACAGAAACTGTTTCCTACTTTTGGTTATTCCCATCAGCTTTGTCTGAATCTCTTAATGTGTTTTTATTAGGATGAGGGCATCAAAACAGCACACCATGTGTAGGATGGAGGGATGCGGGGAATAAATAAATTAATTTATTCCCATGGCATGAATGATCGGGTTTTTTTCAGAAACTGCTGGACAGAACTTCAAATGCCCATCCAAAGTGCCAACAGCACATTTCTACTAATATTATTTTGCATAAAACTTTTTTCCACCTCTTATTCCTAATCATATTTCATAAAAGCCTTTATAATTCTTCACAACCTGCCCTGATCTCATTATCCTGAATAATTACACATCACCAGTATGCTTTTCTTCCCTCACTTTATACCCTGTTTTATAGATCGTTAGAATGCAACATTTCCCTAGACTTCCTCTACCCAATGTGATATGACAGTTTAGGATGGAACATATTCCCAGACCAGTACTTTCCCAAGTCACTTCCTAGCAAAACAATCTTCCATCACTATTTGCGGTCTGTTCTCCTTATTGTTGTTGTTTGTTTCTGGATGAAGTGAGCACATGACAAGGAAATATATTTAGCAGATTGACTGAGAAGAATCTTCATCCAGGGCTACAGTGGTGAATGACTTTCCAATCGCAAATTCTTGCAAATTTTGATACATAATGTATTTGATACATTAGTCGCATTTACAAGTCTGGGAATCTTGGAAGAAATTAATGAAATCAAATAAAAGCCCGCCTTTAAAATTTCAGTAAGATGATTGTGATTCCTGTTATTGTGGAAATGGTAATCAGTCACGTTACATCTTTTAATACTTGGACCAATTTTGGTGCCATCAGTTGAGACAAAGTGATCTTTCTTGAAAACCTCTAAAAGAGTGTGTGCTGGAAGAGCTCTTATTTACCACTATTAACTGTCTATCCTAAATTAGTCTGGCCAATATTCATATTTATTTATTTGCTTAATAGGATTTTTTGGACAGCTGATTAGATTATTTTTCTTGTCTCTTTTGGTGCCAGTATGACCAGATGTTATTATTTCTGTTTGCTTATTTTGTACTGCTTTTATTAAGTGAATTCTGTCTTGTCTGTTGGTTTTGACAAATATTGCCATCAGTATAAGGGCCAAATTCAGTATTTTATTTTTTTTTTTAAGTGGAGACTATCATAGTTTTTTTAGATCTCTGAGTATGATAGAGTTAGGTAAAAAAGTTTCATCAAACTACAATTAGAAAATAAACACTGGAAAAAAAAATCTGAGGTGAAGAGCTCTATAAATGCAGCCTTTCAGAGGGACTTTGCAGGGCTTCTGACTTTGGTTCTGCTACTGTTCTTACTGTTGTTGCAATGTTATGATGCATTTTAGCTAATGATTTTTTTTTACTCTGTAAATATATAATATTCAAATTATCAGGAATATGGTAAGGAAGGAACCCTCTGTTGAAAAACAAAATTGGGGAAATAGTTCTTTCTTGATATTTTGACACAGGAGGAGAACACTAGTTTTATCTGTTGTGAAATAATAGATCCAGAGGTCACATCAGATGTGACAGAATACAAAAGAATCAGGATGACTTATTAATCTCATTCCTTCAGAAGCTGAACAAATCCATAAGTCAAGATTTTCAAAGCAGGGTCACAGAGGTCTAGTTCTGATGCAAATATATATATTTATAGGTGTGCTGAATAAAGTTCTTAGACCTTGTGTCCTAACTCCAAGACCCTACAGAATTACTGAACTGAGGCAGAGGTTCCAAGCAGACCACACACAGAAGTGAAGTCTCACTGACCTGCTTTTCAGAAGATTATTGGTTCAGCTGTTCCCACTGAAACTAACAGGGTCTACTGAAAGCTTGGCACTTCTGACAGAACCACTTTCTGTAAGTCCAGCAACAAGTCAGTTACATGAAAGATCTGATAACACATTCCCTACATGCAAAGAGAGGACGTGGGAATTACTGATTGCATTTAAAACATCTTTACAGATGTTTCAGAATTATTCTCCATACTTCATACAATTTTCATTTAGTGTGTTAACTCTTAAGACTAGATTCGCCTCTTCATTTCTGCCAAGTATTTTCATTCTCCTAATCTAAATTGAACTGTGTGATGCAGCAAAGTACATTTCCTCAATGATAACTCCGGACTTACATAATTTTCTCACATCCCAAAGTCTAATGTGAAGGATACAGCATGAAGCACATAGATGGGAAAGCAAAATTAAGATAAAAATGTCATTACTTTACTTCTGGGGAAAATGTAATTGCTAGGCTCAAAGCTAATTTGAATATTATTTGAGAAACTGGAAGACTGTGGCAGAGCTCTGCAGGACATGACAAATATACTTCTAATTCTCTTCCCATTGAAAAAGGTAAAAGGATTTGGCCTCAAGGTGAAAGGCATCTGACGTTCATTTACATAATTTTTCCCCACCTCACCATGTTAACAATAACTGGTTTTTTTCCCTGGAAAAAATACCTACTTTAGGTTTCATAGGAAAAGAAAGTTTTAATAATGATGTTCAAGACAAAAATTAACAGGAATTTAAATAGGAAAGAGATAGAAAGCATCAAGAGGCAGGGTTCAGTAATGGGTTCAGAGGTAATTTCTCCATATTAAATAAGTAAGGAACTTACTTGTTAAAATGGCCTTCCCAAGGTCACACAGGGAAAATGAATAGGGACTTTCTCAAGGCTCTCCTGCTTTTTACTGTTTAGGATAAATTCTATTTGGATTAGGAGCAGAGGATTTTTTTTAAATCATACATATGGCCTAACCTAATGTGATCTTAGTGCATGTCTGCACTATGTACACTTCTGCTCACTGTAAAAAAGGTGAAATCCTAAGTAATGTAATTCCTCAGAAAATGAGAGCTAAAGAAGTACTTTAGAGGAAAACTAGAAGTCTTGATTTAATTTTAAATGTTTCTCCTTTTAATTACTCAAGAGAAAAATCAATTTAGACCATTCCACACTTCATTTGCTTTGGAGCATGTAATTTTAAATGCTTGGCTTTGTACTTTGTCTCACTTTTTTATTACATCTACTGAAAAAATATAGAACATAAGTTTGAAAAAATATGAAAATTACTTAAACTTACTTTGTGTTTTGAATTTTTTCTTGGAAAAAAACCAAAAAATGTGAAGCCTATTTTTCTCTTTAGTTACAGGTTTCCTAGGCTTTATAGTAGGAAAAATGATGAAAAAGGAAATTTGAAAATACTAGGAATAAAATTATGCATTTATTGTTAGTAACATGTGTTTTCAGAATTCCTCTATCAGTTATGAAATGCTTACAGCCCTTGTTGGGACTTTATCCACAGTCTGCAGTTTCAGAGGGCAGTTTGATGAACTTGTTTGAGGACTCGCAACAACAGCATTTTGGAGTCAACTTAGAAAGAGTGACAACCCTCTCAGATGACCCCACTTTTGCTGAGTATGTTATCCACTCCTGGTGACTGCTGGAACCTTCAAAGGACTCAGGCTAATCAGTTTAAGGAATAACACACATTCCCGAGAATGGAAAATTAACAGGTTAAGGTTCAATGGTTGCCATTGATAGTCTCTGACTGCAAAAGCGAATTTGACACAAAATACAGATAAGCTCTAGTCACCAAGGAGTTAGCTCAGGTAATCATTTGTGGTGCATAGAGTTAGGTTCTTATTCAATAGGTGTCTCTGTCAGGCTGGGAGAGACGGCTGAAGCAGGGTAGAAGTCAGATTCAAGCAGTCAACTAATCCCAGAAGGTATGATGGAGTTTTCGTTAACTTTTCCCCATTCCTAGATTACTTTTATACTATTTGTTTACACATAGGTGGAACCTGAATGACTCTGGTTTTACTTTTGTTACTGATTGTTGTAAAATTCCCTCACTTTGGTCATAAGATGTAGTCAAGAAAATATGGAATGGATGCTTGGGGAGAGCTGGTTTTACCTTGCAAGTGGATAACTTTGGGATGGAGCTGTGTGTTAGTATCTAAATTAGATTAAAATGAGCCAAGTTCACCTGAGAGGAGCATTTTCACCACAGTTGCTGGTTCAGCAGCTGGACGTCTCCTGTCTCCTTGGGCTGATGAGTACTGTGTGGTTTATTGCCTATGTGGAATCCACTCTGCTCCACCCTCCCTCCCATCCCTCTCAGCAGATGCTTAAAGTTGCAGGCTGTGTTGTGGGAATCATGGTGGAATAAGCTTTGCGCACTCCAGCTGCATTCCATCCAGCAAGCAGCAACTGCACTTCACTGTATAACATCTGCACTGTTATAACTTCTCTTACAAAGTGAATATAACTGCACACTTTTTAATTTTACCCCCAGTCATCTTCCCACAACAAGAGACCATCATAATATTACAGATGGTACAGATACATGGAAATAAAGTTCTTCCTCTCAAAGCACAACCCTAACATTCTCCTTCATCTTAGCCTAGCAGGGATGCTGAATACTTGTTTCCCAAGATATATTTGTATACAGAAAATAATTCATTTATCTGTAGAAACAAATAAAAAATTCTGCCAAAATGACCTATGAAAAGAAAACTAGGGGAAAAAAAATCAAAACAAGAAGTGGTCCCAGATTTCTGCAAAATTCATATTTCCTATAGACTGATTGATGTAGAAAGTGGATATTTGGTTCCAGACCATGTGTGAATGGGTGGCAGATTTTGTTCCCTACAATATATTTAACAAAATCCACTCTGACATTTTATAGCATTATCATGTCAGCACATGACATTAAGAATAAAGATTAAAAAACATTTAAGGCATTTAACTGACTTTATTCCAGCATTTGCTGACATTACTTAAATGCTGTTTTGCAGTGAAAACAAAAAATTAGGTTCAATTGTTCACAGCCTGTCAGCATTTTAAATTACTTCAGGAACAAATCTGATTTTTCAGAAAACTGGCATCTTTCCCAATGGCCTGGATAGGGAGCTCTTGAACAACCTCAGGCAGTAAAAGAACTAGAGGAGGTGGTGACAATGTTTTGGGAACACCTTTACCAGAAAGGTTTTTCTCCACAGGCTGACTGATCTGCTATTCTCTAGCCAAGCTGAAACTTCAACATGCTACTACATTTGTTTTTGACAGAGACCTAACTATATCTCCAGTTTTTCTTTCAATTATTTTTGGTCTGATACCACCACTTGACATTTCCAGGTGTTTGTCTTGAACTATATAAAAACAGCAGAGTGAAATTCTGAGCTCCTTCTCCTCTAGTATCCTACCAGGAAAGAACAGTTATTTCCATATTCTTACATGGAATGTCCCACTTAGCCTAACTGCTTTTGTTTCGTTATATTTGCATGTTTTGAACAAGAAACCATCACGAATAAATACAAATCCAATTTCTCCTGGCATCCTCTGCTCCTTTCTCTTCTGGCCAATCAAACTAGAAAGAGTCCTTTTAGCAGTTCATACATCTTCATTTTCTTCTCCTAAAAACTAAAAATGTGTTTTTAAGCTTTAAGTCCTATACATGTACCTTTCAGACTTACATTAGAATTTCTGTGCCTTAAGTCTCATTGACAACTAATATTTTTCTAGACTTCAATATTTTTGTCTGCAAGGATCAACCAACTTGACTCACACAGCCTCAACTTGCATTTCTAATACCTGCACAGGTCATTACACATCCTATTTAATCCCTAATGACAATGATTTATGTGCATGATCTTCTTTTTCATTATCCTTGTCCATCTCCATAAACAGGTCTGTCTTGCTGGAGAACTGCCTGCTTCAGTAAAATTTTCCCATATAACACTAAAGAGGATTTAATTTAATTTAATTCACACTATTTTAAAAAAAAGGGTTTAGGCATGCAGAAAGATGTAACTTTTCCAATGAAAGTTAAACACAGTCAAAGACATTACAATGTGCCATCTCCCTGTTAGTCTTTTGCTAGGTGCAAAACCGGTTTTCAGCTAAAACAATACTACAAACACGGAAGGTCTAACACCGCATCATACACTTTAGAGGGGTTTATTTAGGCTTGTTTCTCAATTTTCTTTAAAATTTAAGTTAGAAATTAGTCTTTTAATTTTAAAAAAAGATAATTTCAATAAGAGCCCTCATTTTTTGTTTAAATGAGAGCCCTGGTCTGTGGATGTGTATCAGCAAAACAGAAGTCCCTTTGTACTGACAACAACTAGACGAAAATGCAGACAGCTGGTTGCTGATGTTTGTATGCTTTAGGTTTGTTAAATGTTGCACAGCAGCTCAGCATTAATAGCTGTGCTGCCTGGAAGCTTTGTCTTTGTTAAGCTCAAGTTAATGTTAAATGTAGTGATTTTTCAACTCCATGGCAATTTGAAGTGTGAGCTAGTACCAGGATAAGCATCCTCTTTTGAAATCTATATGGGATCTCTCTCTACCTGCTGTGCTGTGCCTAGGAAAAGAGAGTTGTTTTCTCTTTTGTCTGTGTACTCTACTTCACATCAATATCATCGAAAACCTCTCATGACTCTTGCTATAAATTGATCCTTTGTAGTCCTGACTGACCTTCAGACCCCAAAAAGCTGTATTTTTTCAAAGTTTAACACCTTTCTTTATGACAGATTGAATAGCCTGGGACATATTTGGACCTATTATAATTCCATTGAAAGTATTTCATTTCCATAATGAACCAATTTTTAGTCTAGCAGTGCATTTTTTTTAGCAGTTACTACAGGCCTGCTCACTCCAGTATTGTACAGCGTGCAATCTGCTTTTATCCACTGGCTGAAAAGAAAAAAGGAAAAAAAGGAAAAACAGGTAAGTAATTCCAGGCCTCACCTGGCGGTTGCTGCATAAGCAAAAATAATTTGAGAGTTCTTCAGGTGGCTGACTTGGAAGATTTGCTGGATTTTCATGGGCATCACAGCTGCATACAGCCTGCATGCACTAAGTTATAGCCTGGAATCCATCTTGCTCCTCAGTTTATTTTCTTCTGCAATTTATACTTTCATATTTTAGTGCAAACATCTGTTTGCAATATCTGCTCCTACAGGAGATATTTTTTATATCCTTTTCCTAATACATCTGTTCTTTAGACTTCTAATTGTAAAGGCTGTTACTCAGTACAGATGTTCATCATTTTTTAATAGAAACAAAAATGAAGGGCTTTTTGGCCACTCCCTACCTGTGTTTGATAATCAGTATACTTACATACATTTCTGTATTTCAACTCCAATTTGGGATATTTCCAATCTTAAATACTGGGTTTGGGCTTTACCTGTTACTAGGAGAAAGGTATTTTTATGATAAAATAAATATTATCAAGTAGGGGTTTTGCACAACATTTTTTTAGAATATGTTGTTATCAGATACTAAATATGCTGGTAGGCAAAAGCAGAGTAGGAAAGGGGCTGAACAGAAAAGAGAGGGTTCTTGAATCCCAGCACAAGCATGGTAGCTTCTACGGCTCCACTTCATGGCACACCAGCTGCTTTTGTAATGCTAGAAAGCAGTGACTTTATCAGTGTTCTCCTAATACCTCCTGTGGGCACAGCATTCCTGGGAGAAGAGAGAAAATGCAGCCTGCAAGGCACTCTAAGAAAACCTTGCACTGTCTGCATAAAAAGGAAGAACATTTTTTGTCTGATTCAGGAATATTTCTGAGTAGCTCTAATTTTTTGTTATTGTTACTGTTGTGGTTATTATTACTAATTGTTTAAGGTTTATTAATAATTTATTATTATTATTCCACACAAAAATTATGTCTGAAAATCTGTCATATGTAAGAACTGCATCTGTTATAAAGACTGTTAAAATAAAACCTTGGAGTTTCTTTAGATGCCTGTGTAGTGAGTTTTAGGGGTTACAATCAGACAAATACCATTAACTTCATCGGTCTGCTTCTTTCACCTCACTCTGCAGGTCTGATTAGACAGGACTTCAGTGTGAAATTTCTCTGGAACTGGAATACTGGAGTCATGCTGGCTTTCTGTGCAAAGTCAAAATGGCAGCAGAGGTTACTAGACACATCCATTCACATACCAATGGATCCATGAAATATCTGCTCTTGTACTTGCTTTGAGAATGTCACAGTAGCACAGATAGTGCAGTGAAGCGCTTGCTGTGGTAAGTTGCACCCGCTTTTATGGCCTTAGAACATAATGGCCATTTTATTTCTTGTAATACATTTTCAGTTGCTGGAAAAGCACTTGCTGTTTGCATTAGGGTCCTTCTATGGCAGCAGACTATGTCTCTGCAGGAATATAGGGTCGCTTCTTATTTACTGGTGTTAATGGGACCATATGACTTTTACTGTCAGGTGGAAAATGAGGCCACTGCTGGATGTGTGAAACAAAATTGCATTTTGTACACAAATGCTTTTACTCAGTGAACTCAAAGGAAGCCTGCAAAGACAAATGTTCTGGCTAGTAATGACAATCTACCTTTTAAAATTAAAATAGAACATGTGTTTTATAAAGGAGTTAAGGAAAATAAATTATAAAATGTGCTAAGTGCTGCAGCTAAATTAAAACTCTTTTCTTCCAGGTGAAGCACTTTGATTTATTTCCCTAGACTACAAGGACTTTTTCACTGCCTTCTGTTATCAGCTAAGAAAAAGGAGCTTTTTATTTTCACAGTGGCACTCCAAATTTTCTCAGATCTCTGGAATAAGTGATCCAGATGTTAAAGGACACAGCAGGACTCAATGGGGATATGGAAAATACTGGCAAGTAGGTAAGGTCATAGCTTAAAGAGCAAGGATGAGTCTGTCTAAGTTTGAGAAGACTTACAAGTTCCCATAACTAGAAGAAACTTTGTCAGCCCCTGGATAACTTTTGAATGAGCCCTTTTTCCAGGGGAAACACTCAGATATGGTGCAACTACTGGAAGTAAATGTCTCATGGAAATCTTGCTCAAATTTCCGTTCCTTTAGATAGCTAATAAATAATCAGCTCTTCTTTAGTGCAGTGTCTTTTTCCCAACTTAGACAATTTTACTGTGTCAATCAAAAGACTTTTCTAATCACATCTCAGCCCCCCACAAAATTCTGAGAAGTATTAATTATGGTCTATTAAAATGTAAAATGTAGATTAGAGTCAAAATACCAATCAAAAGGATCATATGCATGATTTTTAACACACCTTGCACAAAACACTTTTAAATTTAGCAATTTAGTGATTAGTTAAATTTAGCTGATATTTCAGACTGAATTAATAACAAAAATCTCTCTTCCAACATGATTGTTCAATATATTTAAAAATTAAGAGACTCTCAATGAAATCATATAGCCTTTTGTCTTTCCATTTTTTTCCTCCAGTTCTTCAAATGTATACATTCTTTCAGAAGTTTTTTATATTGCTTAAAAATTGTACAGGAAAAAACATACATAGTTGCCTGATTTCCCTTTTGCACAAGCATATGCAGCATGTGTTCTGATTTGTACTCAAGTGTTTCATCTCTCCAACACATTCAAATGTGGGAGTTATAGCAATGGATAATAGGGAAATCTAATTTAAAATGCAGAGAAAAGAAAGTGTCTCCTTTCCAACTGGTAGCAAAGTTAGACATGCAGAACGTAGAACCTCTGTTCTTCATTTTTCTTTTATACCTGCCTCCAAAACACACAAACAGATCATCAGTTTGTTTCCTTGCTGTTTCTTAGACCAGCTGTGTGTTCCTTCAAGACAAATCCATCCTTTTTTCTAGTTTACCTTGCACCCTAATAGTTTTTCATAGGAGGATCATGTCTATTAATTGCTTCTTGGAATCAGCATTCACAAAACACACTGCAGAAGCAAGTCCAAATCCACAGAAAATTAAATATGTATCAAGTTACAGACCCAAGTGTAAAGATACAAGGGAAGAGTAACCAGGCCTCATCTCTTAAATGAAAAATTTAGTAAACCACCTATATAAAAACATGTTCTCTATGTATGTGTGTAGGATATTCATGCATGATACCTTTATATGGTGTCATATAACTTGTCAAGTGTTTATGAATGCTGAGCTAATTAGCCTGTCCAGGGAAGTGGACTTCAGTATTTTTCCCCACAATGGGAACTGCAGATGTATTTGTTTTATCAATTTTTTTAATGAATATTTTTTTTAAATAGCTAAGAAACATAGAAGTTGTAAACAACCACGCATGTCATAAATAAATGTATCTGTTGTTGGATATACATGTGACTAAAACACTCCCTCTCCTCATCAGGACAGGATGAGAAAGTGAGATGAAAAAGCTCCTTGGGGATGTAAGGTCAGGGAGGTCATTAAGCAGCCCCCCAGCTACCAACACCTGGACAACTACACCACATAGAGGATGGGAGTGTGGGGCAGTGTGTGTGAAGGGACAGCCAAACCCCTCTGAGAGAGCCTTTCGCTCAAACTGATCATGCTATGGACAAACTCCAGGACAACCACTAATCACACTGAACAGTAACTACATAATTAGAGACAGATTATTGAAACTGTCTGAAGAGCAGTGACAGAAATGGAAATTTCTCTAAGGTGTTGATAGAGGCCTTGGAGCAGAAAAACCCTGAGGGCACTGCCATCCCCACAGGACATTCCTATCCCTGGCTGTGGGGTGCAGGAGCACCTGGCAGTGACCCATAGTGAGGGGCAGTGGGGACACCCCTGCTCAGCAGGCACACATGGACACCTGGGGCACCTGGCCCTGGCACTACACAGAGGGGAGGGAGGTTGCCTATATTGCCAGAGGGTTCAAGAGTGCAAGGAAATGTAGGAGGGCAGTACCTACAGAAGGAAGTTTGGAAAGGGGTTGTTTTAATATTTTTCAAGCATCTGGGACTGTAGTTTATCTCTTGTGTCACCAATATTGATCCTGAATATACAGTTCATTGATTTCCAGTTCACTGACTGCCAGTTAACTCGGTCATTAATAAATCAATAAACCTTTAGTCCTTATTTGATTTGAACCACATGAGATGAGTGTTTTTTCCCCATGACACATATAATCTAACTCCACTGATTCAGAGGCCTGAGACCCACAGACGAGGACACAGAATCATGCTTGTGTCCATAAAAAAATAAAAGTTCTTAGGTGAAATGGTCCAGCTGTGGCAAGGTTAAATATAGTGGAATATGGAGGATATTGTGCTCTAGAAAACAGAACTTATAACTCCACTACTAGGGACAGCAATTTGAGAAAATTATACAGTATGTTTTGCAAACAGCAGGACTCCATATGTTTAATAGTTATTATTTTTTCAGTTTATTGAAATACCACAATTTCTACCTTCTATTCACTGTTGATTTACAAAGGAGTTTAAAGGTTTGTGACTATTCTGGCTTCTGGAAACACAGAAAGGGTTTCTCTTATTAGTTTTGAATGTCAGTACTTTGTTGTTGAGTGTGATTTCAAACTGGCAAGTTTGGTTATCCAATGCTACATGGAGATGAAATGGTAACGTCCATGTAGAGCAGACAGGTTCAGCTGTAGAGAGTGTATTTGCAGCAAAATCTTCAGCCTTCCTAGGAAAAACAGATTCCTGCAACAGGGCACAGAGTCAGCCCAGCAGAGACATTAGTGAGAAGAAAAATCTGAACCATGTTTCTCACTCAGAAATCAAATGTTTATGAAGAATTGTCTGAATATTTATCACACAGAAGAATCAAAAAGCCAAGAAAGATAACTGAATTTTAGAAAATACTAAAAAGGATCAAAATTGACATGGAAAACTTCTGCCCTGAATCATCCCTAATGTAACAAACTTTCATGTGAACAAAGTTTTCTAGTGCTTCCAGAACACAGAAACAAAGATATCTCTATTGACATCCCAGATACTAAATAGAGATTGTGGGGATATTCAATAGTTATTGAATAATTAGACCTTGCCTCTTAAAACATGTTTCATACATTTAGTCTTTAATAAATGCAAAATAAACATTCAAACTTGAGGAGCTTTTTAAGCAGTAGCATCCAATATTTCTGCTAAGTAATTAATAAGAATATTTGCTTTTATTTTGGACACAGTCTGGTTTTGACAGTCATTCATAGGGAAAAATGTATCTGTAATTACCTTTTTTTCTTAGCAGTTTAATTATGCAGCACTTCAACTCCAGATAAGAGATTTATTCATTGCCTTATGCGCTGAAAAATCTCAGTTATAAACACCATCCTTCCTTACAATCTAAAATACTATAATAAAAAGGTTTGCTACTCTGCTTACATTCAGATGTGAAGAGTTGGGTGTCTCATTATACTTTGATTTGTAAAACCAAACAATTAGAAAATGCACAACCAGACAAAATTCTCTTGTTAAGGGGCTTCTGGAAACAATTGTAATAATTCCAGCTAATGGCTAAGGTAAGTAACAAGTTTCATTGGATTTTGACATCTGGATTCTACACAGTACATCCTACAGAGTGAAAATTGTAGAATTGCTGATGTATTCATACACATAAGAGATATTCATTGCTTCACCCCTCCATCTGAGATTTGTATTCTGATTAAAATAGAAAAAAAAAGCAAAAGGATAAAATTAAATTTCAGGCCAAATTTATTGTTATTCTTTATAGACATGACAACTGCTGATGAATATGGATATAGCTGCCACTGACAGAAAGCTGAATAAACTGCCATTGGAACTATGGGCAGTATTATCTGTGGCATGTCTGCAGGCTCTCTTGTAAATTCAGTACCAAAATGTTGCAAACTAATTCAGCACCTTTGTAGCAAAAAAAAGGTGAAAATAAAGTGTCAGAATGAAAATTAAGTACTATACCTAAAAAACCGGTCCCTTTAAGACCACTTGGCTGTTCTGCAGAAAGCTTGAACTAGTTTAAACCAACTTAATCCCACCTCACTCTTGGCCACTAGTTCCCAGTCTTTTCCTTGTGTCAGTACAAGCCTTTATGCAATCAGGCACATGGCTACATCCTACTGGCCCTACTGAAAGAAATATTTTTCTGCATTAGTTTTTAGCAGAGCGAACTGTCTGAGTTGGCTGACTGGAAAGATGATGTGAGTCGTGCTGGCAGAAGTGCACAGCAGAAACATACCATGGAGAGCAGGCTGAGAAAAGTCCACTCTGAAATCTCAGCCAAGCAGATCAACTGGAACCAAGTCTGCTTTTTAAATTGGCTCTGCTCTGAAGTATGTAGACTATTTTATCATCCATGTCACACAGCTCTTGTGATATTGTGATAAATAACATGAACAAGTAGAATAAATATATTATCCTTTGTCATGTTCTGCATAAGAACTGAGCAGTATGTACAGTATAAAAATAGGTCTGGGAAGACAGGGGTTATTTGTGCTGTAAAAACAGTTGCTTTAGGAAAGAGTCATTGATGAGTGTGCTAAAACAGCTGAAATTAGGACAGACCTTGTTAAGAAAGGAAGTGTGCAACAGGCTGAAATGTATTTTTTTAGTGTCACTGACATGTGCCTCTGCTTCTTAAGGAGCACAGGGTGGAAAAACCTCTCCTTAACTGTCTCATTCAGGTCCTTGCCATTGCAGACACTTATGCTACGCAGTTGCTTTAAGTGTTTATCAAGACCAAATTTTTCAAGAAATTTGTTACATTTCTTATCCCCAGTACTTCTATGAGGAGAGTTTGAACCCAGCTTTTAGTGATAACTAACAGTAGACAAAACAACTGAATATCTTCACAGAGTTCTCAAGTATTCTTTTTAAACACTAGAAAAAGAAACCTCATTTCCTCTTCCAAATCACAGTAAAGTCTCTCATGCTGACACTCTTATTCTTCCCTAAAAGTTCTGTAGTTTAAAATGTCTCTTCTGTATTTCTGTTACTTGAGCAAGCTACATTTTTTTCATAATTTCTTTTAGTTCTTCCAGAATTTCAGCTTCAGTGATTTTCTTTAAAAATCCAACTGGAATTTATGAAATATGTAATGCCCATAATACATACTGATGATCCCATCAAATAAGAATATGGCATCAGGATATCACCAAGATATTCAATAAAGGGTTTTCAAATTAGAGTTTTAGAAGCAGTTTCAGAGGATTTTCAAAGAAATATTTTCTTAATTTTCTCAGATACAGATGTTGTGTAAATCAACATGAGAAAAATAAAGAATTGTGTAAATGGCCCTTCTTGAAGCCAGCAGGAGGTATGGCTTAATCAAATTTGATTATCATTTTGATTAGCCTTTCACTGATTGTATTTCCGTATCAACAGAAATAGTAGTATATAATACTAAATAATTGGATCTATTTTGCAATTTAATAAATCATAGAATCAATTATTTAAATCAAACATATCAACTTCTCCAAAACATTTAAACTGCTTGAAAGGCCTGCAGAGAAATGGTTACAAAAAATGAAAAGGAAACTAAGGGACTTCATATATGCGATACATAACCATATGAGTGCAAAATGCTTCAAGTTGTTTGTATAGCTAATGTTGAGCTGTACAAAAGTCAACAAAATCCACTTCTCCCTAGAATTACCAATGGAGCAAATAAAAGCAAAATTCATAATTAAAAAACTAAAAAACCCTACCAAAAATAAAGCTATTAACCTGATTTTAATACAACAGAAATTATTTTGAAATCAAATTTTACTTTAATAAGTGGCATTATATACTGCTACATTGTTATGCAATGCTTCTTGTTATTCACTAAAGTGTGCATCTGGAAACTGATGTTCCAGAATTACTCAGGAATAGAAAGTATAAAATATACACATTGAAAGAGAAATAGTCTTGTCAGAAGAAAAAGTGGAAATTAATCTTCCTGAATCCTACATCTCTCTCTTCTATTTGCACTCAAGCCAGCCACTAAAGTGAGTTCTTTTAAGGCTTCTGGTTCATAATTTATAGCAGCAGCTATTGTTGGCTCACAGGGAATGTGAAAAGAAAAAAATACTTTCATGACATTTTCAAAGAATAAGTTGTGTGTGCATTTTCCTCTTATGCAGAGGCCACGGGAGGATTTTCAGCAAGTTCCACAGTCCCGTGCTACTTTGTACTCCAATTTTTGGGAGCAGAGCATTGCACCTTTGGAAGATGTCATTTCCAAAACACTTTGTCTTAATAAATGTGGACAGTTAATTTACTGTCCATTTTATGACAATGATATTCCAACACTTGAAAAGCATAATTCATAGCACAGATTGCCCTCAGCCTACCCTCTGCATCATTTACCTTCCTCATCCTTGCTTCACCCAGGCACAACAGAATGCCAAGCTGTAAAAGTTCCCTTGTTTGAATTTAAAAAGTGAAATGAATCTTGACAGAACAAATAAAACACATTGTCTCTATGAAGTGTACCTTTCAGCCAACTTAAAAAAAACTAAGACCTTCAAAAGTTGCAATGTATCTTTCATACGTGTGAGAGAAACATTAACACTCACACCTCAAGGGTAAAACACTGCATATTTATAGTGGTTCATTAAGACATACTCAGGCATTCTGGAATGATAAGGCTAACAGGACTATTTTTGACCCAAGCACATAAAAAAAAAATAGAGCTGAAACACAGTGAGAACAAACTCCAATAATTCTAACTGGGAATTTAAGACCTATACTACAGTGGTGTTATGAGCACCATGACCTTAACTAGGTAAGTGGTAATGGTGACCCACATACAGCGGGGCTTCTTGGATACCTCCACTGGGTTTTGTTGTAAAGAAAAAAGGTTGAATTCCATATTACGTTTGGCAGTTTGCTTCTGGTTCTAGACACTTGAAAGTAAATATAGATCTTTAAATTTGTGTTTATCAGCGTGTAGAGTATTAAGAAAAATCGAAAGAAGGTGTGGTGGAGGAGAGAAACTTCCTTTGCCTTTTTTCTACACAATAACTTTTTCACTTTCTGAAAAAACTGAGATATATTTATTTTTCATGAGCTACCACAGAAAAGACACACATAAGCAAACCAAAGTGCTCTTTAATGAAGATTAATCAGTTTTATGATGCTGCAAATTATTAAAAATATTAAAAATAATTTTCTGGACAAAGACTAATGAAGAAAAGTGTCCTGGAATGCCTTTTCTACCTGAAAAGTTGAATATTTGGAAAACAGGGTTATTTTGAGCATTATTGTCTTATTAATGTCTTGTCTGACATTTTTTCAGCAACACTCAGTAGAGGATAATTGAATAGGACATGTATAATCTAAAAAGAAACACACTTTTTATTTGAATTGCCATTATTGATCCAAATATCAGGTCTCCAGTCTGAATACATTTGGCTTCTTAAGGAAAGCTATGGTATCTTACATGTGTACTGGATAATTCAGTAATGAACAAGTGCTAAATAGAGTTTGCTAGAGCTGAAATAGTACTGACAGAGTTTTTATTGGTTTCAGCAATTGAGTGTAGCAGCGTTATTGTTGTCACATAGATAAGACATAAACTATACAGGCAGATTAGACTAGCAGGATTAATCTATCCAAATGAAGCTGTCTACAGTATGAATGTCTGAATTTGAGCTAGACCCTGTGAGATCTCTTTATTGTGATTGTAGAGAAAGTAAGTACACTAGAGTACAATTCACTTAATGCTGAACCTAAAGTCAGCATGGTCAGAACAGGTCAGATGCATGAAAATCAAGGACTAAGAACCAGGACAACTATGTTAGAGGCAGATACATTGTACATTTAATGTAAAATTAGATTATTGATACAGGAAAGATCTTCACACAGGAAGGACCAAGACTGACAGAGTCCAGCCACATGCCTCAATTTCAGTGAAGTTAATGTCCAGCAGAATTAATTCAGTGGAGAAAAGAAAGTACTCAAAACAGCTCAGTCTGAATTCTGGGAGTTACTGATTCCCATACAGTTAGTTTTTTTAAATAATTTAAAATTAATTTAAACCTAAAGGAAAGTAGTACTAAACAAGAGAAGAAATATAGAGGTAAAAAAAATATTACTCAGCTTGAGAAAACACCTTGGCAAAATAAAATATGCTATATGTCAAATTAATACTCTTTTCATTGCTGCTTTCTTCCACAGGTACACAAGACTGTCCTCTGAGTCACACAATTTAGTAAACTGTTGTAAAATTGTAAATTGTACTGATCCTCAAATCAGAAAACGAAGAAAATGTGGAAAAATGTCTGAAGGCATATCAGAATGTTTATGAAAGAAAATAGGAGAAAGTCAAATTTCCAGTGTGTCCATACAATGGTAAGTCTGACAGTACATAGGACCTACTTTTCTTATTTAGAAGTAATGAGCAAAGTCTTTTATATCTGGCAGGACATGGAGAAATTGCAACCAGAAGAAAGAGTATATATGTTCAGCAGTCTCACTGAGGATAGATAGCATCAGGTTCTGGGCTAAGTCTGTGAAAAAGATGGATGAAAATGATACAAATAAATACCAAACTCATTCACTGAAAAAGCATCTCCACCTCAGCCACTGAGGACGGCAATGACTGTCTTTGATCTTGGCAGTAGCAGTTCAGTCTGCAGTTAGTATATTCATGAAATACTGACAACCAAAACACACATTGGCTCCTAGAAGAGTATATTACGTCAGTAAATTAATGTGGGAAACTGTTGCTCCTCTCACATGAGAAATACACGTGTTACATCAGAAGATCTGATGTAAATTTCCTTTGGCAGAGACCCATCATCCCTGTACTAGCTGCCAACCTAAAGGTTAAATATTTAGCCCTATAGTTAAATACTGTGTTTTTTGGTTCAAGCAGTTTCTGTGATGTGTCAGAAGTTAATGTGCATGTGTGTGTTAGTACACATGTTTTTTTTGAGAGAAGAATTTTGCTAAAAAAGCTGTAAAGGGAGTTTATGCTTGCAAACTCTCAGGAGGAATAGGGGGAAAAACATACATATCTAATACTAACATTAGTAGCTAGTATAGTAACAGTTCCATTCCTGTGCTGGGGTTTGTGGGTGTACTTTAATGAATGAAGACACTGATAGAGTGGTAGATAAAGTCCCTGGATTGAGGGCATAATGAGATATCACCAGAAACAGAGACATGTTTGAGATTCAACTTTTCTGACACATTCATTAGTGAAATTCTTGCAAAAATTTCAGTATGAGAAACACTGACCTGAGAATAAAAACTTTAGTGGCTATTTGTCATTATCTTGCTCTATCTCCAAGTTAACCACATGCAAGGAGTGAGACTGTACTTGAAAACACCTGGAAAACATCTGCCTTTTTAAGGAACAATACCATTAAGCTCTCTCCTTTTATTGGCAAGAGACCACACTTCTACTGCATAGCAGTTGAATACAGTTTTTCTTTTATGATCACCAAAAATAGTGTATAATGTGCAGAACCTGCCATGGGAAATATGAAGTGCTAATTCCCCTTTTTCACTGAAGAGATTGGAAAGAGATTGAAATCCATCCTAATTTAGAATCTGCATTTGTCGTCTTCAACATTTTGCACTCCATGTGCTGTAACTCTTGCTTTAAAGCCTGTCAAGTTTGTTTACAGAAGCACCATCCCTGGAGAGAGGAAGATAACCAGAGTAAC
Source organism: Trochalopteron elliotii (assembly GCA_024734555.1). Taxonomy (NCBI): domain Eukaryota; kingdom Metazoa; phylum Chordata; class Aves; order Passeriformes; family Leiothrichidae; genus Trochalopteron; species Trochalopteron elliotii. Next base: position 1,888,875 of record JANPWX010000076.1, read on the forward strand.
CTGGTCAAAAGACAAGGAACAAAAACCTTCAAATATAGGATGATGGGATTCTGCAGAGGGAACTTGGATTCCTTAATAATTCAGTATTGTTTCTCAGGGAAAGTTTCTCATCTATCCCTTTCACCTCCCCCCCCCCCCCTTACCCCCAGATAAGGGTTTAGCCCCCTTACTTTTACATGCCTACCCTTTCCATCCTTTCCCACTCAGGCATTTGAATGCGTTTTTTCTGTAAACACAATCAATAAACTCAAAAGAGGCAAAAAAAACCCCCGATAAATATAGCTAAACAGGAATATTCCATTTTCTTCAAACATTCTAGTGATTATTTTCCCTCAAATGTCTTCTTCTTGTTCTGTCTGTCGCTAGTTGCTCTCATGGCCTTGTTGAAAGCTTTCTAATTTGGAGCCAAAGAGGAGGCCAGCTGACTGCAGGCAGGGCCTCACCCCAATCTGCCTCCTGCAGCCTCAGCCCTCTCTGAGAGAGATGGATTACTTAATTGCAATTATATTGCGCCAGCGTTTGCCTTTGCAAGTGTAGCAACTTTTGGGAAAGCACTTTTCGAATATAAGAGACAAGTACAATTTCAAAATAGAGCAGTTTAAACCATTCTATTTAATTCAATAAAATGTAATGGCAAATGGTATTTTAAAAAAACCCAACTTCTTAAGATGGTATAAAAAAATCAATGAAAATCTATTTCCCTAGGTCTGGTTGCATCATTAGAGAAGCTACACTTTTTGGATTCCATATCTATGGGGCTTTACTCATTTGATCCCAATTTAATCTTATACTATTCTTCCCAAGGAAGATAAGAAAACTGACAAGGGAAAACAAAACAAAAACAAACAGAAACCAACAAACAAACAAACTTGAAATACCAAACCCCACAAAATCTCAGAATCTAATGCTTAGTTTCACATTTTTGAAAAATACTTTCTTACTGACGAGGCAATAAGGTCTAAAAGTGAGAGACATTAAATTTCAAAAGGTGTGCTTTTCAATGGTTAAATTACCTCTTTTTCTAGTTATTTTTTCAGGTAAGGCAAAAAAACTATGTCTGATGTAAGATTTGAAGCTGTAATACCCCTATTAGTATGAAGAAAGGTAGCATATATAAGCTGTATCCTACAAACAAAAAATTTAAAAGGGTAAAAGAAGGAAAATACCACTTTTTATTTCACTGTCCCCAACATGTCATTTGACACATGATATGAAATGAGCTTTCACACAGAGAAACCTACCCAGGTGTGTAAATATGTTTGTTTACATTTTCAGGGAAATGCAGGGGAGCGCAGCCTGGGAGCACCAGCAGAAGCCACAGGCAATGCCTGTCAAGCCCTATGCTGACACTCAAAGTCCCCTAGCTCTATCTAGTGGATGGAAGGGAGATCCTGCTTGCCGTGCAAAACCTGCTTAGTGTTTTTGCTGTACATTTGAATGCAACACAAACATCTTCTCTTTTCATTTTAGTGTAGCTATGCTCTCTATAAATTTATTCATGCAATAGTAAAACTGGCTGTATTATTTTATAATACTTCTGTTTTACTCCCCTTGCACAAAAACTTTGAGCTGGGGTTATAGAGAGAAAGAGCATTTTATTAGGCCACTGGGATTATTGGACAAAAGCAAAAGTCACACAAGTTCTCTGGAATTAAACAAGAAATTTTATGTTTTGTACCAAACTAGATCTTCACCAAAAAGTATTGTTTTCGTCTTTTTTTCCCCCTCTTTTTTCTTGCATTATGAGTTTATGGTTATGAATACTTCGTTTACAAAGATCCTGCTTGTCTCCCCTATACAATATTGCATAAAAGTCATAATGACTATAGCATCAATATAATAAATAATATTTTTTAACTTCTCTTAAGGCAATTAATTATGGCATTTTTGTCTTAATTTTTGTATATTATATCTATTAAGGCAAAATGAAAGACAATAGGAGAAGAAAATGTTCACACAACTACTAGCTAATAGCAGTGTTCCCTCTTGAAACTTATCTGTAAATCCAGCCCAGGCTTCCACCTACTCCTTCCTGAAAAATCTTGTGCAAGGAGGAAAACCCGCATGGGGGTTGCCAAGTTGGGAGTACAGCACAGCCCTTGCCATGGACTCAGTGGACACCCAAAGGCCTGGCATGAGGTGAGGAAGAAAAACTTTTAAGGGGATCCCCTAAAACCACAAGGTAAAAATCACCTTTTTCATGAAATTTGAGGACTGGCGTTGAAACTAATTTTGAGGTGCCCTCATAAAAACAAGAGGAGTTCAATGAGATTCCATGAGAGGTCCCCTCCATAAGTCACTGAGTAAGTATGCTCACTTATTTCTTAACAAGATATTTGCCAGACTGAAGGGTGTGAAAGCTCAATTGCATTTCTTCATAATCATCACACAATGCACAAATTTATGTGTGTTTAGGGTGTCCCAAAGAACTGATGAGATGTCTGCCATATGAGCTGGGTTTTAAGGCCTACAGAAAATTTATGCCTCTGCTGAATGTAGCTGCCAACTTGCTTACTGGAATGAGAAATAAGTCTTTCTCTTCCAAGGACTCTTGTTCAACTCTGAACAATGTTCAGCTTTTCCTTTTCATCAGTAAATCCCTCTATAGTTGAAACTTTCTTCACTGCCAGAGAATTGATCTGTTGAAACATTTTAACTAACTCCCCTTAACTTGTGCGCAGAAACTCTTTCAATATAGAAGTTTGTTTGAGAGGCCATCCACTTCTTGATGTATCGTGATTTCAGCAAAGGACCAGCACTGTAAAAGGCTCAGAAGCATAACTGTAATAAAAATTACACAAATCTAAATAAATCAGGACAATGCCAGGAAAGCCAAAGAGAAGTGAAAGGAAATGAAAGATCATTGGCTTAGTTAGATTAGCAAAATATGTATTGTAAGCAGAAACAATACTAAATTAAACACATCTTAAGGCAATGTAACATGTAACATATTCTCCTTCACTCCAACCAACTAAAATGCATTGGCAAAAATTTCTCTCCCTCGTGTAATTGTGTTTACATTAAGATTTACCATAAGAAATACAAAAAACTGAGTGTTGTGACTTTTTTTAGTTGATACAGAATTTTTTTTAGATGAATTGACACAGCTTTATAAAAATAGACAAGTTTTATTTATTGAGAATATATGTCATTATTTTTAACACAGAATTTTTTCTAACAAACATACTCCTTCTTCTCCTCTGACAACCTGCAGCTAGTATTGCCATAACACAAAAATATTCTAGCATGGACTTACCCGTAAATCAATACTTTTATTTTTTTCCTATCATTTTTCAAAGTATACACACTTTAAAAAGTCTTCTAGTAGAGATAATGGTTCCTGTAAAGCAAATTTCACTTTAATGTCCTTAATTAGCTTTAGCAGACCTTTGTTTAGACCAAAGATCTTCAGAGTCCCATGGAAGTGCACATTTTAATTGAGTTTAATCTATTTTGAAACAGTAGACGAACACATCATAGTTTTCATAACATGTAATTTTACCTACAATCAGTCTGAATAATTGCTGAAGATCAGAGAGCAAGCAACTGGCAGAGATGAAAAGAGACAGTCTTGTTTAGTGCTTAGCTATACAACACTCAAGTCTTATCATTAATTACTGTTTTTGCCTGAAGCTGAAGAGAATGTCAGAGGAACTCTGGTGAGAGCACAGCACTGTCTTGGGAGAAGGGGATGCTCAGAAAAGAATGTACTACAATTAAGATATTATTATTCTGGGGCTGGGAATATTTCTTGGGGGCTTTTTTGTTACAAGACAGTGATCCACTGAAATCATATAAATTCTATGATATTGTGATATTTTTAATAAATACTAACATTTATCTGTCCTATTAATGTCCATGCATTCAGATCTTGTTGATTTAGCTTGGTTCCTAAATCAAAAAGTGTATACCCATTTGCACAGTTGATATTACATAAGCAGTTAGCTAAATTAAAAGCTGGAATGAAAATAGGAATATTATCACCATTTTACAACTAAATGATTTCACAGTCAAAACTCTACAACATGAGGAAGGATTGTGCAACTGGACACCTTAATGTACTTTGATGAAAATTTTCAAAATTCCTAAGACTTTTTTGTCCCTTGGTGAGGTTTTACAGAAAAACTGAAAAGCCTAAATATAAGTATATAAGAGCAATTTATTCTACACAGACTGCCACTTAATTGAATTGTAACTACACTATGAGTTTGAAAATGAGCAATGAACCCACCAGATTATTTCTTCTTGATTAGGAAAAAAAAAAAAAGAAGTGTAAAAACCTCTACAAATCCTGAGTCCTTTTGTTGGCAGCATGAAGTAGCTGCGCACAATGCATAGGTACTGATTAGGCATTTATCTGATATACTGAAACACTGCTATGGAACAGTTTGCAATGTATCAGCCTCCCAAATGGAGGTTCAAGCTACAATGTGTCCACATAGACTCATTTTATTTGCACATTTTGAAAATACTCACTAGAAAACTCCCTGGGAGGTAATATGCTTCTGTCCCTCAGATGAAGCATTTTCAACATTTGTTTCTTGGACCTTTATATGACTATTCATTATATTGCTGCAGGGATATCATTTCACCCCTGCCTTTTTAAATTGTATACATAGCTACATAGATTGTAACCCATATATTCTGCCTCCAAGTGCTATCTCTATTGCACCTTGCCTATTAGGATTCAGTAATTACTAGAGACTGTGGGCTTCATTCCCAGATTGTTTGTGACTGCAAACCTCTCTTCTTGCTTGCCTCCAGACACACAACTGCAAATACAGTAAAAAATAACTGCATTTCTTACAACACTCCCTCATATCTCTTACTATCACTCTGCTTCCAGTTGTAATTCCTGATTTGTAGACTGCTGCTGCAGGCAGTCCCACAACACAAGTAATGAGTCATGCAGAGCAGTACAAAGTGCCCAGGCAAACAGGGGAAATCACTTACACGCTCAGGAGTGCTGCAGCCAGCAAGGCAATATGTAGAATTTAGACAGTGGCAATATATCTAGGGCACAGCTGAAGATATAAGCCCTTCCTCTTTCACCTAGTCAGAGCATAGCTGAGGAAGATAGAATTCATGATTGGAGCCTGGGCCATCCCAAGAGGGCAGTTAGAAATCAGCAAGAACAGCCTGCCAAAGGGAGACCAGGCAAGCAGTCCCTTTCTAAAATATGCTAAATGGAGGGAATGAACACATGGTAAGGGACTGAATCCCTTGCATTGAACAGGAAACAACTCAGCAGTGAGAAAGGGGAAAAAAGGAAGGAAACGCTCTTTTTAAGGCTCAGTATAGATGTGGAAGTTGTGTTGCCACACTTCCAAGCTGCAATATATGTGGAAAAATCAGCATACCTGATTCCACCCTCTCTCTGAGACAGGTGGTTATGCTAGTGAAGGATAATGCTGACATGTGCCTCAGGCACAGATGTGATCTTCAGGACATGTCTAAACTGCTAATTGCAGAGATCTTCTGTCCACCAGGACATAGGCCACACCCTGTGTTTTCCTTTACTGGGATGAATACTGATCACAGACTAGTCTGGGAGGAAATGGACTTTTAAAGGTCACCTAGTCCAACCCCCTTCAATGAACTGTGACTTCTTCAACTATCTGGTTGATAGTAGACATCTGCAACTGATCAGGTTGCTCAGAGCCCTGTCCAACATGACTTTGAATTTTTCTAGGGACAGGACGCCTACAACTTCTCCTGATGACCTGTTCCAATGTCACACCACCCTCATTGTAAAAAACTTCTTCCTTATGTCTAATCCAAATTGACCTATCTTCAGTTCTAAACCATTCCCATTACAATGATGCACATTAGCTTCCTGTCATCTTGCTTCACCTCAGTTTGTGTGAAGGGATGGAAACCTGGGCATCCACTGCCAGTAAGGATCCAAAGCATGTTACACTCTTTTCCCATTCTGGATGATTGGGGGAAAAAAGACTCTTGTCCTGTTAATTCTTGTAAACACAAACATATAAATGAGTCATGACTTACATTCACTTATCTCTTAATGGGAAAAATGTAATCTGTTCTGGTAGCAAGCACAAAAATCACTCTTCATCACACCTCTGACAACATCTGTGTGTCAGTAACACTTTCTTAGACTACAGATGGTATTTGTTCAGTGCTGGCATTGAAGACCCTGGGCTTCCCCTCAAGGATGCAACAGCATAAAAGATGAGTGCATATGCCAAAGTCTGTCCTTCCTGAGAGCCATCACTTGTAGTAGACTACTCTGATTGTATATCTTCAGGTTGCTGTGTAGAAGAAAACAACCAAGTAGACCACAAATGAGGATCAAATTAAGGGCTGAACTGTTGAATTAAATTCTGCCATCATCATGGTGTAAGTACAGAGAAGCTTTACTGATGTTGGTAGATTTAAACTGATATAAAGTGAGGATAACTAAAACAAGGTGCAAGACTCCACATACTAAGGAGTCTTCCTAGCCCTTGGGGTAGTATTATGCAAAATTAAGGCATTCAAGAGAGAATTTTGAAAGAAAAGGCTCTGGAGAAATATTACCCTTGCATAATCACAGTATAAGGTCTGATATGCAAAGAGTTGAGACTGTAGCCTACTAGGTCAGGAATCACATTTAAAATGCCAGATTAGCTAGAATAAATCTTCTTAAAGCTAATAATTCCTTTCATTGTTATTATTTACTCATCAAAATGATGTACTGACTTTGAAAAAGCAGAGTTCATGGGATTTTTCCTCTTCTATCTTTAAAAATGTAAAATCTCACAAGGCAACAGACAAGAGTTCAAACAGGTTAAAAGATAACAAAGACCAGAATGCTGTGATTATTTCAAGTAATATAAATAAGATTCCATGTATCTCAGTGGAGGTGTGATTTGTTTTCTGTAAGAATATTACTTTTTTCCTTAATCATTATGTCAGTTTAAACTGGTTTAAAATTAAATACACATAGATTGTGTCTACACTATGACAGGTGAAAGAAATGTGGTTTTCTTAAAACAAAACAACATTTGTGTCAGTCAGAACTAAAAGATATCTCTGTCTGCACGCCATAGAGAGGAATGGCTATGCAGCAACTCAGCAAAAATCCTGAACAAAGATAACAAATGTCAGTTTTTATGCACTTAGTTGGCAGAACAGCTCTTAACAGCTGAAATGACACACAAGAGTGATGGAAAGAGGATATTTAAAAACCTTTTAATTTTACATAACCTGTAACAGAATAATTAGCTATAATTGTGGTAATTAATAGCACTGATTTTGATTGGTATTAGAGAATGTATAAATATTAAAAATTCTATTCTTGCATGGGAGGAAAAAAACATGTTTAAGACACAGAAATCCACAGACAGAAGACTACCAAAATACCTTTTATTCTTCTTCTTTCCAAGACCAGGATTCAGCAAAACAGAAGGAAATTAATGAGAATAAAAATATTCTTGATGTTCTTTCCTGTCTTAATAGGTGGAAATTACTTTTTTTTTTTTTTTTAAGCTTAGTACTATGCTGCTTAATTATCCATTTCTTCATGTTCCCATCTCCACTTGTAACACTGCTGGAAAAAATATTTTATGGTTCTGTTCCAAACAGTCTCACTTGAATAATTTGGTCTTACTAAAAAAAGGTATCAGCAGTACTTCAAGTATTGCAAGTCAACAAGAAACACTCCAGAGTTAAACCTGAGACTAATTTTTCTTCTGTTACTCAAGAATCTTTAAAATAAAAACCACTTCCATGTTCATGACTCTTGGAAGTATACTCGTAGCCACCAGAAAACTAAGCTGGCTACAAGTGTGAATTCCATCAAATATGTGAGTCTGCTCTCTCACACACTGAAATCTGGTCAATAAAAACAGAAAATTATCCAACCCTATTTCCATTAGATCTCTCAATTAAGAAACAAATTTCATTGGATCTTTTGGCAAATGTTTTGTTACTTCAGGAAATGTGTGCTACATTCTGAAATTTGCTGGGTTGACACAGTGGCAGTTTGTACAGAACTGCTGGGATAGTCATCTACTGGATGACATAAAATTAAGATGGTGCCAATATCTGACTGTCAACTTGGATGTGTGCTGTTTGGAGTTTCCTGGTCAAATTTAAATTTGATTATCTACATATTTCTTGCCCTTTAAAAAAGATGTGATGTGATAGAAGAAAGCTATATGGACTTCTGTTCCATTTATTTTGTTCTGAGTTTGTGGGCATTTATCCTGTGTGTGGATCTGTAAGAAGAATCTGTCCAACCCCACTTTTAAAGAAATTAGGTTTATGATGTGTGAGGAAACTGTACTGTGCTGGATCCAAGAGAGGATGGCCCAAGAGAAGCTGAGCAGACACACCCAGTAGGCACACACACAAAGAACACACATATACACCTCATATAGACTCCTGGAACAGTCCTGAGAAGGGCCCAGGAGAGTTGTCCCTTCCTCTGAGTTCTTACTTTGTGTTCCCACACCTGAGGCTCTTTGATCCTCTGGGACTGTGGAGATCAGCTTGTGGTGAGCTGATGAATCCTGGATGGTCCTAGGAGGACCCAGTGCAAGGTATTATTTGTATTCCCCTCCATGTACCATTACTTCTCTATGTTTCTGTGTACACAGAAGAGCTTTTGGGACATAACATACAGATGCTGGTGCTCACATGAATTGATTTTGTATCTAGTCTTTGATCAGCTTCAGGAAGTGCCACACTGAGAATGCGTGGAAAGACAGAAAATGTTAGAAGAACTTGCCTTTGGGATCATCTTTGACAAAGCCATTATTTCAATACCTCTTTCAGTGTCATTTCCGTAAGTTCATGATTTTGTGATGCAACGGGTTTCCAGCTCACATAGTGCACCCAGACAGGCACAAACCCTGCCGTCAGAGAAGAACAACGATTGACCCCTGTCTTTTTCCAAGATTTGTGGATAAAAATAGAAGGTGAAATGCTAGGAAGTGTGATTAATCAACTGGTTCCAACAAGACAAAACAGATTTTGTTTTACAACCTGTCATTTGTGAATGTTCATAATGCACTACAAAAACGGAGAGTGCATTTCATACAAGCAGTATGAGCTGCATGGTTGGTTCTGACAGGATCAATGGAAATATCTGTCCCCCTGCTATCAGGATAACAAGTGGTAGTTTCTGTTCATCAAAGCTGCAAGGTGGGTAGTGCAGACTTTTCAACCATGTATTTTCCCCTGAGTAAGTAACCCAGAACCACAAAAGCAATCCACTGATACTCTGTGGCATCTCAAGAATTAATAAAAATGATACCAGATGACATTGGCATTTCCCTTGTCATTCCACACAGCTTCCACATTCCTTCTGAAATCAGCACTGAGCATTTGGTTTTAATGGTACAACAAGCAAAATAACAGCACAGAGATGTTGCTGGTATCCAAAATTCTTGCCATGACAAAGACTACACAGGGGCTCCCAGAAATGGCCTGTTATAGTTTCTAGATTTTAGAAATTTATTAGTCCCTTTTATTCCTTCAACAGAAAACCACATATAGGTGATAAAGCCTTTTGCCTGAAGCAGTCATATGATCTCTGTTTTCTTTTGCTTTTCCACAATCAGCATCAGCTTTTCTTTCTCATTCTTCTGCTTTTATTGATGCCTGTACATCTGCACAAATGTTCCCTTTCCCCTTTCAACCCTCAGCACACCAAAATTAGAGTGTAAATAGTTCTGCATGCATGTCCATAAGAGCCCTGCCCTAAATTTTCAGTGATAATATTAGAAAATATTAGTCATAAGAAAATGTGACTGATCTGGAGCTATTCATCAAAACAAAACTAAAGTAAGTTTTAAAGTGATGTTTTGCAGAGTTTCCTGTGAATGTTGTTTTCCCAGTGTCTCATGAAGACTTCATGGAATGATAAAGTATCTCCAAAGGAGAAGTGAAAGTTACTTTCAACTATTTATTTAATAAATGCATATGCTGTTAAGGCAACCTACAGAACCCTGGGATTAGTTCATCCTCTCTGTTGAGAAGGTCAGCAGGTCAGCAGTGGTGGAGCAATGTGCAGAATACTTGTGCTAAAGAGGCCACCTCACTGCCCTTTGATGTTTAAAATTCTTTTGTTAGTATGTCCCAGTGTGTTGCAAAGCTACCACATTTCTAAGCAGAATTGTGAGCATCCTAAAGGAAGCACAAATTTGAAGCAATAATAGGTGGCCACATTCCATGTACTCCCTCAAAGTCAAAGCAGTTTACCATTTTCCTTAACTCAACCTGTCAATGACAGATACCTCCAAATCACTACAGCAGCAATCATAATAGCCCAGATAAAGCAAGGGGTTTGCTATACCTTGCTATTTAGTAATTTATTGTATATTACATAGGAGTTTAAAGGTGGACCTCATCGTGAATCTCCATGATTTAGCACATATTACAGAGATGTTTAGCATGTAACTCTGTTGTAGATTTATATTGATTTGCTGTGCAATATACAGAACCTTATGGTGTAGCTTCAATGGGAGGTTCTTCTTGTTCACTTGTATCATGCACTGTGATACAAGTGTGAAATGCTCTGATTTACAGGGGGCACAGATAATTTCACTGTGCATCTCTGCTGTGACCCTCTAACGACGTGCTCACTGAGTCCTGCTGGAGGATATGCTGAACTTTAATAACCCACTGATGCTACCATATGGCAAAGTATCTGCAGCCAAAGAAATATTTAAATATAAAAACCAATTTTCAGAACACACAATCGGAATTAAAGCACATTTGCTTCTAATCCAGACATTAATAAGGCATCACAAAACATGACTTGTTCACCTTTTCCACAAAAATCCTGGTATCACCAACATTACACAGTTACAGTCAATTACTTCTGTTTCCAAAATCTCCAAGATTTTTAGCTTATACAGTGTTTTCACTTAGGTTTGTGTTAAGCCAGGGGCACAAATGTTCAAGTAACAGTTTGTGGACGTTCACTGTTGACAGCAACTAAAGCACTCCCACAGCCACTCCACCCTCACTCACCCTCCCATCAGGATGGTGGAGAGAAATGGAAGAGCAAACACAAGAAGATCTTGCAAGTAAAGGCAATTTAACATGTGAAGGAACAAGGAGAAAAAAAATCCCCGAGTGACAGAAAGACAATCACTCACCACCTCCCACAGGCAGATCAGTGTGCAGCCAGTCTCCAAGCCATGGCTGCCTTGAAAAGACTCCTCCTGGATTTATTGCTGAGGACGTTATATTGTGTATGATATCACCTTTGTCAATTTGGGCCAGCTGTTGCAGCTCTATCGTTGCCTGATTTCTTGTTGAGCCCAGCCTACTTGCTGGCAATGCAGAGTGAGGAACAGAGAACACCTTAATGCTGTATAAACCCTGCTCAGCAGCTGCTAAAACACTGATGTGTTACCAACACTGTTTTACTCACAAATCCAAAACACAGCACCCTGTAGGCTCCTTTGAAGGAAATCTGCTCCTTCCCAACCAGACCTAGTATACTGTTGTACAATATCTAGGAGAGCACATTTCAGTAACTTTGTCCTCAGCCCTAATTTTGAGAATTAAACAATACAGTATAGGAAAAAATGTAATTTTTTTTCCCTTTGTCAATTTCTATCTGTTTCAATAAGCAGTCAGAGGTGCATGGGAGCTAAGCTCCTAACTGAGGTGTACCAATAAAGTGCCTAAAATTCTCTGCAGTGAATTTGAGCACAATAGCTTTGAATTCAATTTAGTATTCTACAGTAAGTCCATGTAGAATGTGTATAGAAGAGGCACAAAACAGTGTCAATATTAGCTGAAATTCTGTAAGAGGTGACAGCAAAACAAGAAACCCAAAGTGAAACAACAACAACAAAAAGAGCAAAAACCTAGGGACATAACATTACCAGGATGGAACATCATAGTCAGTGTGAGATGGTAAAAGGCTCTATTTGTAGATGTTGTTATGATGGCAGCTTAGTGTCAGCAAAGAAATCAAAAAGCACTCTGAAATTACAGATTAAATTGAGCAATTGTTATTGAATACCTTCAATCAAAAAAAAAATTGCTCTGTAGTCACAAACTCATCCAAGTGATTTCTCACCTTCAACCAGTCATTCTTCATCCAGGAGCCGGTCTTTTTTTCTTGGGTGATGAATTAGAGCTTGCACAAACCACTCTCATCTGCTCAGTCCTCTTCACATCTTACTCCCATTGCTCAAGACTAACACATTTAGTGGAGTTGCTTGTAAATAGTTCTTCTCCTCTTTACTTCCCTTACTGCCATACCCTGGGACTGCATTGGTATGCTTTCCACAGATGATGTCTTCAAATGTGTTAAAACATCAGAGTTGCAGAGCAGCTAAATTAATGCTCTGCAACAACCTTGCAGGATCAATTTTTATTTTGAACATAATTGAGTTCTTTAGTTAAAAAGAACCAAACAAACTAAACCAAAAAACCATGAAGGTGTTGCATAGAAAGTTTTTGAGGAAAAGGATTGCTGAGACTTGAATACTGCAACTTTGTGAAGAAATTCAATATTGAAAAATGTGAGTTGTGGTAGCAAACTTGCAGAGCAAAGCCATACAGATATATGTAGTCAGAACCACTGAAAAAATGGTTATCCCATATGCTGACAGCTATCTAGAATGTGTATCTAAATTTCAATAATTCAAATTCTGGATAAAGTTCTGTTTCTGCTCAGAAATAGAAAGGTGGTCGGAACAGGTATATTTAGGGTGTGTTCATTCACTATGCATTTATGATTTTCCTCCAGCAGATGGAGAAAAAATGACACAACAGTATAGGTAAAATTGAAGTCCCTATAAGCAAGCAGACCTCCCAAAGTACTTAAGATGAAAGAAATTCCAGTAATGGCCTACATTAAATTGCAAAACTGGAATACTGCCATTAAATGATTTGTACTTTTGTTGCAATGTTATTAAAGACAATACACCTAAAGATGATACCCACACACACATGAATATAGATACAAGCCTTTTATTAGACTAAGATTTAAATGCTGTTATCAATAATGAAAACAATATTTTGGATCTCTGGTCCTTTACTGAAAAGGCCATGCAAATTCAACAGACAATTAAGCTTAGCTAAACCAGTGAAGAAGATATGCATTAATTTTCAGCTGCCACACTATCTTTTTTAAAAAATATTGGAAGTACATATATAAAATATATGGGTGTATTTTAATAGGTGTTTTTCAGCACAGCACGACAGCTTGAGATCCCTGAGGAATGCTGCACAGTGCGCTGCTGCCCCCTGGCTGGAGCCTGAAAAAATAAAATTTGAATATTCCCTTGCATACATGGCATCCTCATCTTGACATGCTGGAGACATGTTAGCTAACAAATTCAATTCTCTTTGTATATCTCATGAAACCTGAAGCCTGGTTTTGAATTGTGGGATTTCCAAATTGAAAATAAGCTACTGTATGAAGAAGGGGTGTGTAGTTTTTTGTATTATTTTTCTGATCCTACCTCACAAAGGAGATCAAGTCATGATGTGTACCAGGGTTATGAAGTGCCTTCATTTCTCATTGCATACATTCAACATAAAATTTACCTGAGCAATGATATTATAGTGTTTCACTACATTTTCACTGTGTCCCCAGTGCTCCATCACATGATATGTCCAGCTGTAGCTGTACACCAGTTTTTCTCACTGCTTTGCTAGTCTGTATCTTCTGGTATGTTTTCTTCTGCATACACTCATTATGGATAGATTTTCCCCATTAAAAATAATGTGATTTGGCTAATTTTTTATCTCCTAAAATAGGTAGTCTAGCAGTCTGTTCAATGATCACACAGTAACATGAAACCCAACAAACAATGAAAATGAGTCATCTTATTATACCTGTAAACATTATGAAGGTACTATGCATCAGGATCTGCTCTCTTAGTACATCATAAATTGCACTTTGGAGTCCCTTATCAAAACACTGCCAGTTTCCACAGATATCTACCTGGTTCCAGTTTCATTCCCTTTAACACTCTGACGTATCCCAGACTGTCTAATCTAAATCTTCCTTGATGAAAACCTGTTGCTATGTTCTAACTGCAACAGATAGGAAGAAAAGATAATATTCTGCTTCTTAGCTACATTTTTACATGCCTGAAAACCATTAGTAATACCTATACTCTGTCTCCACTTTCTAAGCTACATACAACAACAATACAGTTATTCCTAGTGTTCACTTACTTTGGTCCCCAGGATTTTCCTCAATAAATCTGCATGTGTTTAAAGTGTGTCACCTTATTATCAAATCCTGAGAAGAATTTAATTAAGCAAAATGATCAGGTTTTTGTTCTTGCAAGATACACCCTTGTAAATATTTCCTGATCTGCCTCTTCTATGCAATTGCTGAGCTGGTGAAATGAACAAAACCCAGATTCCTCTCTGAACAAGTACAAACTGAAGCTCTTCACATCCTTGTCTCAGTGTAGTATCCTGCATTTACTCTTATTCAAGTAAATTTTTTTTTTTCCTGGAGGACCCACCCTGGAAGTGTTCAAGTCCATGTTGAATGGGGCTCCAAGAAAACCTCTTCTAGTGGAAAGTGACCCTGCCCATAGAAAGGGGTTTGGAACTAGATCACTATTAAGATTCCCTTTAACTCAAACCTTTCTATGGTTCTATGATTTCATGACCCTGGAAAATCATCAGGAGTGTATACAAAATTACAAATGCCTCTTTTTTTTAAACACTGCACATATTTATATTATCTAACTAATAATGCCCTAGACATTGACCTCAGACCTGTAGAAGAGTGAAGAGTATTTTTACACAACTTGAAGATGAAATGTTAACGATACAACAGTCAATAAAAATAAATTTCAGCTGAGGAGAGTGAAGTAATTAACTTTTACTTCTTGTCTTTCTAAGGAATATGCATGAAAACTTAGTTGGGTGTGGCAGTGCAAGTTTTAGGTTTTTGAATTTGTATTTCTATTTTGTTATTTGTTTGTAATGGTATGTTCCTTTCACCTCCCCATTCCTACCCCTGAATACACCTGGTTTCCCACCTGGTGTGTGTTTTCACCACACCCCTTCCCTTCTCCAGTTGGCCCAGAGTGTTCCCTGCCCAGGCTGCGACCTGAGCAAGGGGGACAAAAAGGCCGAGCACATGTTCTGGTCTGTTCTGGCTTCCGGATCTGTCTTCCGAGCGCATGCTTTGGCAAGTGCTCTCCTGCACATGGAGCCACAGAAATAAACACCTTTACCTACCCAAGCCAGGACCTGCTTCTTCATTTCCAAGCCTCATCCATGCTTCAGCCAGCTAGTTGGAGGACCCACAGACTGCTATAAATTGGCCTGGGGAACTGCTAGCCGGTAAAAGCACCCCCATCGAACTCGCCACTTTATAGTTGGGGATACATGCAACTTTAAAATTCATAACTGCTTATGTTGAAATAACTGTTTTTATGCTTTCCCACAGATTTGGAGTTACTTCATTTTTATTATATACAATATATTTAGGAAAAGGTGTTGAACAATATTGACCACAATTTGGGATCCACTAGCTTCAGGCTCCATCTGTGAACTTTTAGTTAAAAAAAAGAGCATTCATTTGCCAGAAACATGAAATGTTTCCATTTAATCATACAGTCAATGTCTTTTCAGAATATGAGTCATTGAGGACTGCTTAGAACATACCTGTAGATTTATTTTATTAGTTTACCTTATCTTGCTATAACTGTTTATAACTTGTAGAACACCAGTTCTAGACACCTGAGGTTTCTTGGTTTATAAATTATTGTTTTCTGTCAATCTAGCCAGGTAGTTGGACATATACAGCAAGAGGTTTAGGTAAGATGTTATTTTCTCAATGTTGTGATAAGAAAAGATATGGATGATATGTGTAGCATATATAATAAACTTCATGTTTATTAAATTCAGTTGTAGAAGTCCATTATATATTTTCTTTTTAAAAGTGAATGTATACAGTGGCAGATAATTATAAATCCAAGACAAATGAAAAAATGTCTTATAAAACCACACCAACAAATAGCTATTAATCTGTGTGACTCCTGGGACTAAATATTAAGTATGGTAAGTAAATTCTCTGAGCAAGGGAATAATTTTTATGTGTATCTTCTGCCAAGAGCTTGTGAGAATGGTGAGCAACCAGAAAGAGAAGAGAGAAGATGGATTCCAGAGCCCCCAAAGAAGTGCTTGGGCAGCAAAAGAAGAATTTTTTTCAGAATGGGAAGTTCTGCTTAAATGCAAGGTTATACCTGGCCAATGCAAATTAGCCTGTAGCAAAGAAAAATAGTCCCCTATACGCCCCAAAACTGGGCATTCAAAAATGTATCATGTGAATAAGAGAGAGAATCAAATCCACCCATCAATCATAGACTGAGACAAGGGAATTCATCATGTTTCTTTGGATTATTTATTTCCTCTTGCTACCTGAGTATAAAATAAGTTCTATGGAATCACACAAAAAGCTTTAGCATACCAGGTGCTACATTTCAAGTACAATACTTTGTAGGGGAAGAATGGAAGATCCATCAGTAGACAAGTAGCACATACCTGTTCACACTTTCCTAATCCTGTGAGTTGACACAGGCATTGACTGAATCTTGTTTTACTCCACTGATGACCAAACTCTTTCACTCACAAATTCCTACACATAGATCAAAATATTGTGATAAGATAAAGAACACCAGAAATCACTGGTGCAGAGATGGTGTAGGAAACAAATGCTATCTTTAATGATGAAGGATGACAGCAGCAACAAGAACAAAGAGCAAACCTAAACCCCACCTCCTGCTATTCCTAAAAAATTATTTTTGTTTACACCAGCTGCCATTTCTAATTTTAGGATTGGGTCTTTTGACCTTCTATTTTAACCATGATTTTTCAGTCTCTGAATTTGCATCTTCACTCTTTCTTTCTAGTTTCAACCTACTCTTTCTGCTCCCCTCCTCTCAGTTATCTTCTGCATGCTTGGCAAAATCAAGTTTCCCAATAAAGTTTAAGCTCTAATGTCTCTGGATTTTTTGCACTTTTTTTCCCTCATTTGTCATTTAAATCTGAATTAACCCATTAACCATCAAAACAGATATAAAGCTAGATCATTTTTTATTGCAGTGGCCTGACCCTGCTGCCTTTCTCTGAATTATTCCCTCTTCAAGTCACCACTTGATTTCTTTTAGTATCTTTATTAACTATAATTCTTGAAAACTTCATTCAGCAGCAGAATTCATGATATATAGATCATTATATAATCCATCCTGTCTTTTTTATTTATGTCCATTAAGATACTCCTTCCTGCCTCTCAGGTTTTACAGTCTCAGTCCTTTGCCCTTCTCTCTACAATGTTCATTGTTCTAGCGTATGTTTTAAATCAAACTCATACTCTTTTGGTTTAGAAACCCATCAGTTACGGAACTGGCTGGAACAAATCCCATAACCATGATGAACATGAAATTCTCTGCCTTCCCCAGTTCTAAACCCCACCCCTCATCACTGTCCCCACCACTCCTGCTTTTCTGCATGTTATACTGTCCTGCTACAGTTGGGTAGCTGTTCTTCTCCATTTCACCTTCTCTTTTCTTCTTTTCACCAGCAGGTCTGCCCAAAAAACTCTGCCTGTTTTTTAAAAGCCTGTTAATTTTATTTAATGAATATGTCAGCTTTGTGCTGCCATGTATGTACATGAACAATTAAGTGTAATTACCATGTATTATACAAAGGAGGGAGGAAAATCTCAAAACATTAAAACACTTAAATATATGTACTAATTTCAAGAATCTTAGCCGTTCAATGTACATATTTTCACAGCACCACTACAGAAGAGTGTTCTTTCTAAATAAAATATCCCAGGCATTTATTCCTTTCACTATCCATTTCTTCTGTTTCTAACTCATAATGTTTCATGGCAACAAAGTATCGGATGAAAGTTTCACCTAATGCTTCCTTAATACACGAATCTTCCTCAAGTGCAACCAGAGCATCTTCTAGTTTCAGAGGGATTGATGAATGTTTCAGATCACCAGTGTGATTTTCTTCCTCAAGCATATCATCATAGCTGAGTCCTCTCTTTACTCCATCCAGACCTGCAGCAATAGTAGCAGCAAGGACCAGGTATGGGTTTGCTGCAGCAGAACTTAATTTATTCTCCAGGTAAGTGCCTTTCCCACCATGACATTTGACATTAAAGGCACAGCTGTTGTCATTGTAAGCCCATCTTGCATTCACAGTCTCTTTTGACTCTTTACTGTATTTGGAGTAAGGCTTGCGGCAGTTGGTGGTAGGAGCCATCAGGCAGCTGATAGCTGCCGTGTGAGCCAAGAGACCTGACAACCAATTTTTGCCAAGCTCTGAGAGGTCCTCAACTCCATAACCAGCAGTAAACAAATTCTTCTGGCCATTCAGATCCCACAGGCTATGTGATAGAGCCCCTGAATTGTAGAATCCTGACTCTGAGAAAAAGCTGGCCACGTAGTTATACTTCTTAGCCACTTCTTTAAGGCCTGTTCTAAACGTGAAGGCACTGTCAGCTGCATCGAGGCCAAACGCTGGATGAAAAGTGATCTCCATTTGCCCGGGCCCAGTGGAAGAAGAAAAGCTTTCAATGTTGGCACCAGCATAATACATTCCTTCAATGAGCTCCTGAATGAAAGTCTGGTCATGGTTATTTAGTATTGTGGCTGCAGGAAAGGATATTGTCTTTGAATTTACAACCTCAGTAATGCCATAAATACAAAATTCATAAGTGAATGCAGAGTGCAAAGAAAAGCCATTGTCCTGAAGCTGGCTCAGCTGTTTCTTGGCAATGTGCCTTGGGGAGGTCATTAGTGGGGTGCCCAGCACAGTGAAGGAATCACATATCACTCTTGCAGTCTGCTCAGTCCAGGGTAGTATTCGAAACGTTGATAAATCAGGGTTCAGAATTATGTCACAATTGAAATTGGTAGCATTTATGTAATCTAATTCATTATCTTTAGGATTCAGCGTCAGTTCAAGGTAACTTCTGGGCATGGCAATACCATGAATTGCTTTTTCCTAAACACAGAACAGAATGACATATTACCAAACCAGAAAAGAGCTCAACGGTATTTTTATGTATATAAAAGATGTAAAATTCAGATTCTTGGGTAGAACAATGATATTTTCATAAAAGAACACTAAGATTCAATGATCACTGATGTGAAGGGTAAGAGCCAGTTACTGAGTCTTTATAAAGCAGAACAACTTTCTGCAAGATTGGTATGAAAGCTATGACATCAATGACAATTTTTTAAATTTCCATAAAGGACAAAAAAAATCGTTCAACACTTTTCTTGCACCATGTTTATATAATTGTGGGTATCACCAGTTAGGTGCACATTTTGCAAGTCAGACTTTTATCTACAGTTAGTCTATTTAACTTCCATACCCTCTGACCATTTTGTTTACATAGACCCAAGTGATCACATGAGACTCACATCTATTCAATTCAGGCTGCTACTTCTCTTTAAATACTGTTTTTCAGATGCAGCATTTAACAGAAAAATCTCACTGTCTAGACTTCAGAAGTTTGGGGAAAAATGCAGGAAAACTCTTCCACGTGAGAAAATCTCATAATTATACTTTATTCTCCATTTGAACAGAAAGCTTCAACTGATGAAAATTAAATGTAGGTAAGACCCCAAAGAAGGATTATCTACCTTTAATCAAGCGCCTTTACAACTTACTCTATGATCAAACATTTTTCTAATGAAAGGTGCAATTACGCCAAGTTCTATCAAGTGGAATTTGGCTCATGTTTACATTTATTCTTCTAAGGGGAAAAATTGCCATTTGTGTGAGCAGAGAAGACAGAAAAAACCCAAAAAGGGGCAAGCTCAGGGTTGAAAATAGCCGATTCTGCATATCCAGATGGAAACTCCATATGGTAGCTTCTCTTAATATGACTGACTGACTGACTGACTGACTGACTGACTGAATGAAATCTGTCTTCTTTTAAGCAGGTGGCAGTCAACAGTATCAATGTGTGACACCCACAACCAGAACTGCACACTCTGGTGAACTCTGCTCCAAGATGTCTAAGATGTCCATTTGGCACTGAAAAAGGTGTCAAAGGTGACTACCCTATAGTAGTACCTCTCCCTCCTTGAACCCTGCTACCCAATATATCCTGCTTCCTAATTTGATTTTTATTTCCTGAATCATTACTATGGCAAATATTGCTCTTAAATCATCATGCAACTCAGTAATGTTTTCCTATCTTGTTGACAATTATGAAATTTCTCTCAACTAAAACGATTTTATTTAAGTAATTTTATTTCTTTCACTGCTTACTCCTTTCTTTTTTTGCCATTTAGAGATGTTCAATAATGTAAATTTTTTATAATGTGTTGAATCTGAAAAGGTATTTCTGAGGGAAGAGATTATTAGAACTTCAAAGAACTGAAATTATTAGCCTTATCTAATTAGATTACTGTTTGGAGGGAAAGAGGAATAAATGATTGCAATGATGAAAGAAGTCTAGGTCCTTTGGGAGCATGAGCAAGGGGAGGAACCAGGTAATTTGTTCTAAGTTGGAGTTGCTGCCTGCAATATGAAAAAATATAATTTAGGGATGGAGGCATGAAAATACATAAAGGTACAACTAGCAGCCAAAAAACTTACTTGAAAAAATCGAGAAGGAACATTCTTTGATCTTGACACACCATGGAGGTCTATTGATTCAAATCTGACAAACTGCACGTTGTCCCTGGCCATCTGCTGCTTAATAAATTCAATATGAGAGAACAGGTAAAGGAGAGTTGGGTTTCCGAGGCCGTTTACATCAGGGTCTCTGTTGAATGCTAGAAGTGAAGAGGAATGTTCATGTCAAACAAAATAATGAATGCTGGAATAAGGCTGTTCTCCTAAAAAATGAAATAGTAGTAAATTTTAGCATAGGGTGCAAAAACAGAAATGAGAAAAAGATATGGAACGTGAAAGAGTTTTGCAAATAAACAAGCATTTTTTTTCCTTGACATTGTGTATAAAATTCCTTAATTTTTGGAATGGTCTGTAATTTAAACTTTTTTTCAAGTTAAGAAGAGAATACATGGTAAACCCAGGAATTTATGAGGTTTGTTGAGGGTTTTTAGGAGCAAGAGCAGTGACAGGATACCTATTTCCCACTGAAAAGTGACAGAATACAGGTGCTGTTTCTTCAATGACTTTATAAAGTGCATTGATACCAAAACGAAATAAAAAGGGCACTTGTCTTCTACTAAACCTTTCTCAAGGCCTCTAGAGGAGGATCACTGCCTTCGCCACCACAGATAGCGACTTTTAAGGGAAGTTTATGCATTTATGCATTTCCTGTTATGGAGTCATCATCTGTACTGCAGAAGCTGTAAGGCTCTATAAACTTCTTGACATGAAGGCAATAATACCTGAATATAACTTGTATAATGGAGCAGAGAGATGGGCACAGTAACTTCCTTTCACCAACCTCAATCACCTAGCCTGCTTTTCTTTTGAGTATCTATGTATTGTTTTTATTCAAGTTAATCTACATAAGGTATTGACTTCCACTTAGTACAATAAACTAAAACAACCAAGAGTAAAATTTTATATTAACAGGTAAAAAATTGGGAAAATATATTTCTTTTCACATTTTTGGGAGGAAAGTCCTTCATTTTTTCTGAGGATGTGCACAGATTAATGTTTGCAGATGTTTCAAATCCACAGTGGAAGATCACCAACAGCAACCATTCACCACCAACCTCCAAGTGGAAGTTTAAAGATTCATGCTGAGGCACTCTGAAGGTTGGTGGGAGCAATCCTAATCTCTCCAGTAGCAAATTACCCAAACTAGAGCAGATCTTCTCTAGCAGTAGCCAACAGGCACAAATACAGCTTTTTGACCTCTCTTTTGGGGCAAGTAGGACTGCCAGTTGCAAGTCTGTTAGAAGGCTCACCAGCTGGCCCAGCACAAGGCTGTCAGATTATTTCCAAGGAAGGCCACAAATTCATCCGTAGTCATAGACTTCTCAGAATCTTTGAGTATTACTGGAGCATCTTCCAGCTTAGATGGCAAGGAGAATACTTTAGATCAGTCAAGTAAGCAAAAGTTAAGTAATAACAGTGCTACATGAGGAATGACAGCTGAAAGCACAGAACAAAATTTAAGTAAATAGGAGAACAGAATGAAAATTGAATAGAAAGAAAATAATTTTGTCACATCCACTTCTCTTCATGACATCTTTCTTTGGTCAGTTTCAGCTCTAAGTTCGCTATAGAAATAGCTTTTCCTTTTTCCCAATATCTTCTATAAAAACTGGGGCAATATGCCCTTTAAAAGATGAGTATTAAATAAAGAAGTCCTGTTTAAATGTTTTGTGTGACACCCACTCTGTTACAGATGCTACCAAAACACAAGAGTGAGTGGGGAGGACTGGCCTTGTCCTGCCTATGCCACAAGGTGAGTTATTTAAATACCACTTCAATCATCCTGTGATGTTTTACAACATGTGGGTTTACTGGCATTTACCATATTTGAACCAGACCTTTTTAGGAACATGACCATTATTTAGGAGTTTATTAACAGGTATAAACTGTGGCTGTTCAACAGATTAACAGAACTTTAAAAGATTCTGAAAATCTTCCTGAAGTTTATATCAAGAGAAGTTTTTTTTAACTCCACGGACAGAAATCTGAGGCTTTTATTTTTAAAGCAGTGCTCAATGCCTTATTTTATACATGTTTAATTTCCTTGGCAAAGATGGTAAACATTTCTTGTCAACCTCCCATCACACTGAGATTTTTATGTCTTTGCATTGTTCAAAGTAAGGCTCACCTGACAACCCTTGATATCAGTCAACTTTTGATGTAAATTTTGCAAGTATTTCTTAAAATGTCCTGAAATGTTGTCTGTTAAATTTTCATGTACTGAACAAATATTTTTCAGTTAAAAATATATAAATCATGAAAAAAGCCACTTTAATTCTGATCCAAATAATTCTTTAAAACAGTATTCCTGAGATATATAGAGTGTATAAATCTATACTAATTAAATTATGCTAAGAAAAACACAAATGTTATGTGCATTCATATTATTGATACGTACATTCATTTAAAGAATATAGCTACAAATATACTTAATTTAAACATCTGCCAATGGTAGGTGATTTTCCAAATTTTATGTATGTGTGTTGTCTTCAAGCTGAAGTTATTTGAATAAATTCCTAATTCCATTACGTGAACAAACAGAAAATTAATAAACATTAAATATTTCTAAAAAACACTAAGAAAGCAAAAATTAATAACTAAAGAAGCAAGAATTTGTATTCTCTAGTTGGACATGTATGATCAAAGATATATCTTTATAAATTATGAGAATAAATTGTATATATTGGTCTAGTATTAGCCTAGAATTAATCTACGTATCAGTGTAGATACCCTGCTAGTCAAATGAAACTTACTCATCTAGAAGAGACTTTTTCCAAAATCTTTTAGAATCAGCAGAAACAGTCATGCAGCCTTCACATACTTTTAAAAGTTCATCTTTTATATCATTTGCAGGTTAGCTTTCTCATTGAAATAATGTTTCTCTAAGTTTTAAGGTACATAAAAATGTCACCTCTGATTGATTTTGAGAAATCAAGAAATATGAGAGGGGATTTGTTTTTTAAGTAATAATTAGTGAATAACTACTAACTGCTCACTTTTCTACTGGACAAGACCCAAAACATATTTTCTTAGTAGCCACTAAATAAATCACCATCAAACAACATCCATAAGGCCAATAATTATTAAAGTTTGGAAAGCTACAGTAGGGAGCGGAGTACTCTGTCTTTACTCAGTTCATATAGTCATTATCCAGAGCATTGCTTACTAGAGGTAAAGTAGATAATAAATATTTGACAGGCCTAGCTGATTTAGAATCACAGTCTAAAAGTTTTAGATTCTTCTAAGGGAGGATTCTGTTCATGAGTATAAATTTTTCTCTGGGTTTCTGGGTGTCTGGAAATAAGGGCATCTTCCTTTTCATTTCAGAAAATCTCCTTAAAGAAACATGTAAGTTCAATGAGATGCTCAGATTTTTGTTAGATTTTGATTTAAAAAATCAAATAAAAAGCCAGACTGGCCATCTTTCTTTAAGCAGATCATTAAATATCTATGTCAGTTTGGCGGGACTCAGAAAAGAACTGAATGTTTGTTTGTCTATGGTTCTGTCTGCATTTCCCATTTAAGTAACCATTGAGAGACAATTGGTAATATTCCTGTTTCTACAGTAATTAGTACAAAATATCTACAAATCCTAGCTATCTTCATGTATTTAAAAGATATTAATTGCACAAAACTAAAAATATTACCAATCATAGTAAAAATATTACTATTGTTGCCATTGTTATTTATAGCAGAAGAGTGATGCCATTCTTAGATTATTAATATTGAAATCATTCAGATTGCTAAGACCAGCTAGGACAAATAGTTGACATCAAGTTTCCCTTCTCAGCAACAGAAAAGTGCCTAAATGGAAGAAAGCACACGTCCCAGATTAATCTCTTGTTTTCAACTTGTTCAAGACACCCTTTCCCATGGCCCCTTATTAAACCACACCACACCACAACTTAATTAAACAGTTTCTCAGTTCTAGAAGAGGTTACTATATTAGAAATCTAACACAGGGTGCTCTGAAGATCTATTTTGACCCTCTTTACAAAAGCAGATACCTTGTGTCAATGGTATCCACCAGAAATGAGTCCCACAGGACAATCACACAATTACACTCTTCTAAATCCCATGGAAATTCCTATCAGAACCAGTATAAACATATCTGTTCTTCCTTACAATACTCTGGTTTGTATATTTAAAAACAGCCAGTTTACATGTTTTGCACAGTATGTTATTTACTGTTCTCAATTTTGCCTTCAATTATTAACTGCCTTTATTTCTCAAACCTTATATAACAGCTTTTCCTACTGTTTATATAATTCTTATTGCTACTTTTCTATTCATATCTGTTTTTTGACATGGTAAGAAGACATAAGTTACCTTTGAATGCTCTATTGATGTGAATAGTGATCAGAAGGATCTTTGGTTGAAAAAATATGCAATTTCCGTTTCTTTCTCACCTAAAAAAAGTTTCACCAAAACTGTTTACTGATTTGATTTCTGCAGTAACGTACATAAAAAGTTGCTCCTACCTTGTATTTTAATTCACCTATAATACTCTTAACAGGAGAATAAATATGTATGCATACTAGAAATTCCCAAAGGGTTGGAGACAGTAAAAATATTTCCCTGGTCTGTTTGACAGTGAAACTTTCAATTAATTTTTTTCCATTCATTTCTTTGTCTCATGACAGTCTTCTTTCTTTTCTAAACTTAATTGCAAAGCAGACTTTTTACTGGCATAACCATGGAGCAGCTCAGCTTTTTATTGAGTTCTATAGCTAATTTAGACACTGACATATGGCTTCAATCAACCATGAATGATTCTTTTCAAAGTGTATGACAACAACATGACACAGCTTCTCAGAGAAGATACATCTTCAAGAGTTAAATGCAAAGTACATTTTTATCTCTCAATAAATGGAAGATAAAATAAATAACCTATATTTTTCTACATTCCAGGAGATTTTATAAAAATGGCTCCTCTGTAGTGAATGAGAATATCACCACAGTTGTGTACAAAATTTAGAGGATTTGAAAACAAAATGTGCAGGTGTCTGAAAGAAATTTAAATTGTGTAATACCCAATGGAATTACCTAACTGATAATCCTAAATAGGATGAAACTACACTGGCCTATCTTTCTTCAAAATCAAACAGAAAATTTGGATTTATGGAAGGAATCGCTGAGCAAAGTTGAGTGAACCAAGGCTCACACTGTTACAAACTGGGAAGTCCCTTCTGGTCTAAAAATATTTGTCCTAATATAAAAAAAACACGAGAATCATAGAATAGTTTGTGTTGAAAGAAACCTTAAAGATCATGTAGTTCCAGTGCCTATGCCATGAGCAAGGACACCTTCCACTAGACCAGGTTGTTCAAATCTCCATCAAACCTGACCTTGAACACTTCCAGAATGAAAGAGAGCACTACACTTAATGGGAAACAAGGTTAATTAGGGAAGAGACTTTGTACAGTATTGAAGGTAAGGACTAAACTTCTCATGAATATGTTGTAGAAGGAGAGGCAGCTGGCAAATATAACAATGCATTTCCCATATATTAGGTCCAATCTAACAATTTTTGCAACCTTTAACTATTACTGTAAAGAAAGTAAGCATCTCCAGTGGGTGAGAAGAATTACTGTCTGAATACACCTTTCTCACACAAAGTCATGAGATGACTAGCTTACGACAAATACCAGAGACAAATGAGTGAAAAAAAGGTGAGTTGTATATAGCTTAGTTTAGAAAAAGAGAGAAAAAGACAAACTTTTTTTTCAACAGAAAATAAAGGCAACCAAGAGGGTTTAGAAAGGAGCTGAGCTTCACTCCTGCTATGCTCCAGCTCAGTTCAAAACATAGATAAAGATAGAAAAATGTTGTTGAAGGCATAAGGAAAGAACATGAAGGAATAGTAAGTCTTTTGTTCTTCACCTCAGGAGAGCTTCAAGAATGGCAGACTGTGTAAAATACAAAGCAGAAAAGCGTACCAAGTGAAAAGGACAGTCCTAAATTCCAAAGTAAGACATTGCTGTGTTGCAGGAATTACAGCAGAGGCAGTGACTATGAAGTGACCACTTATATCCCCTGATTGTCTACTTACAGGTCCCAAAGAGTCTCCATTTCTGTTTCCTTGTGATTGACTAGATTTACTGAGCAGAATCAGTGGAGGCAGACATGCCTCCTCCAGGACAGAGAACAGTGAAACCACATGGGGAGTTGAAATTTGGTTCAGAGTGTGTGAGCAAATTTTTGTCTGTCAATGGAGAGAAAAGCCTAGGCTATTTCTCTGATGAAGAATTAATAATTTGTCGCTAAATATTAGGTAGCATCATTTGTTAGTGCCTCATTATTAAAAATAAGATCTTTGAACAAGTCAAGAGTAAGAACATGAGGTTAATGTCGAAGCAGAAAACACGATTTCTTGTAGGATTGATGAAATCCACTTTTAAGTATGAAATACAGCCTGCTAGTGTCTTCTTAATACCTTTTTCTCTAATAAGCCAAGTCAACAAAGGAACTTAGTGTTTGGGGTCAGCATGTGATTCTTGAAGCATTCAGACTTTCATGTGTGCTTGAAATTTCAACAGTCACTGGGTAGCCACTGCTGCCCACAGCCATAGCTGAAACATATTTTCTTTCTTCAGAAAGTTTCCTCTCTCTCAAACAGTTCCTGGTCTCATGTTGGTCATATTTACATGACCATATACATGGCCATATACTTGATATATACTGAAGAATATGAGTCTTGTTGAGAGGACCTGCTTCTGGAGCTGTTCTGGATGCTCAGCTCTGCAGTCTGCATTGAGTAGATTTTAAAACATTTCTTATCCTGGCTACAGACCAAGACATGCAAAGCAAATTTGAAGCCTCAGGTGATACTTATTCCAGTGCTTTGCTCACCTACAGCTACCTCAGGGTAGTTTCCTAATGTGCAGAAGAGGATTTCTCTTCAGCCTGTGTGATGTCACCAGGCTCAGCTGGCCCTCCTGCCCACATGAAATACGAAATACATGTGGCTCCTGAGGCCACCTGCAGTGCCTGGCTCTGGGAGCCCACATCCTCCAGTGTCAGATACACCAAGACTGCAGGGCATTGTGGTCCTTGGGTGCTTCACAATGCTTGAATAAGGTTATTTCCTTTGGCCTCCTCTCTGGCTGCTATAATATTAATATTCTAATTTAGTAGCATGCAAAGCAGCAGGGGGTAAGATTTCAGTTCAGAGAGGTCAATATACACCTACCTTATGTGCTACATACACTATACATATAGCACATGCATGAATTCATCCTGTGTGCATGTACATACTATGAATGGTTATTTAATACTACATACATTCTTTACTGTTATTCTTATTCTTTATTGTTTGGAATCATCCCTCTTTGTCTCCCAAGAATAGAGGCATTGAACAGTTTAAGAAGCACCTGGTAATTGATGTAACATATCAACTTACAGAAATGCACATCATTATCAGACAGAGACACTTCACCAAATAAAATTCCTAAATTCAGGTTAGTGCCATCAGTATATTTACCTAATCAGCTGTATGTGTTAGTTTCTATCTTTCTATGGAAAAATGCTTTAGATTGAGTTTTAGATTTAGCTTCAGCTCCAGTTTCTCTGACATTGTTCAAGCCACATTTTTCTTACTAACCCAAATATCTGACATGTCTGCTTCATTTCCATCATTTTTCCCATGCCCAAGCACTTCTTTTATAAAAGATCTGACAAGAAATGGACAAAATGCACATGCAGTAATATTTCCCCATTGTCCAGTCAGAATTTTGGAAAAAAGTATATGGATTTATCATTTTAGAGAGATGTTAGCAATGTAACTAACACAACTGTATATAAATCCTCAGATGTTCTCTGAATCACTGATGCTCAGCTACATGTTTTAACCTTTCTACTGCTGATCTCTAGAGATTGTCCCTTAACTGTGTACTTTTACAACAATAAAGTGTGTTCCTGTTTCGGCCATATCTCAACCCTGAGTGGATCTGAAATATAGCCTCTTGTAATTTTTCCAAACATTTTGGATGAAGTCTTCTGATTTGAGCAAGTTCAAATATTCGAAATCTTGCAAATTATTGGAGATTGTATTTCAGATCTACTCAGTGTCAAGATATCTTTAGATCAGAGACTTCAGGTACTTTGGTAACTGAAATATTTAACATAATATTTTAGTCAAAAAGATGAAAATACTTGATCTTATCAATCAA
Source organism: Trochalopteron elliotii (assembly GCA_024734555.1). Classification (NCBI taxonomy): domain Eukaryota; kingdom Metazoa; phylum Chordata; class Aves; order Passeriformes; family Leiothrichidae; genus Trochalopteron; species Trochalopteron elliotii. Next base: position 1,917,665 of record JANPWX010000076.1, read on the forward strand.
TAAATTACCATGGGCAGCAATAAAATACTGTTTACGCAAAGGCTCATTAAACAGTGCAGAATTTTATCTAAAACTTTCTTTTCTTCAGTTCAGTTACTGAATGTATTCAATGGAAATTAAATTTTGAAAACATACAGTTCTTATTAAGTAGAAACTATTTCTGTGCATTCCATTTACTTGTTGAAATGCACAGTGAGCCCTACAACTTGCTTGGTCAAAGGTAAATGGAATCCAAACCTCATGAGATCCCAAAACATTTGATACTGAATACTTTTCTGATGAGACAAAACAGTTTTCTCCCTGCTCTCTTCATAGTTAGTTCTCATATGTAGGTCTCTTGCAGTCATTGATACCACTAGTCGTACAGGGCAGGATTAATCCCAGCTGAATTTAGGCATCTCCGAGTTAGACAAATGACCTAAACTAATCACCACGGTACTTCTTCCCCACTGAGTGGAAATATACACCCACCTTCAGAGATCAATATTTCATCCACCTCTAATACCTCTTTGAAGATAAAATGCCTGTCTTTACTGACTAGGTAACGAGCCTCGGGTTAGCTACTTCATGTTGAGTGGTTACAACTGGGTTGAAATCTTCCTGTGGAATCTACATTTATCTCATCAGTTCCCTCTACCTCGTAAGTGGCGCTATGACTAAGAATAGTTAGTCCTATGTTTTAAAATATAATTGCTGGTTTTGCAGACAATGAGAACATAGTACTGTTAAAATTTTGATAATTAATTTTGCTAGCCTTTATCAGTGTGAAAAACAATGTAGTTTGGAAAGGGAAGAGCATCAAGCATAGGCTGAGCAATAATCCTCTAACCTTTTTATTCTAACACACTTGAATAGAGAGTGGTTCAAGTGTGAAGTATCTTTTCAAAGCTTTGTAATTCTCATGCAGTGCCTTGAGTAAACACTGATACTGTTCATGGATATCTTTTTCAGACTTGTTCAAACTGGATAATACAAAATGTCTACCAAGAAATCCTGCAGCAGCTAACAACAATTGACATGTTCAAATTATCTGTTTTCAGAGTGTCTAAAGCAGGGTTTCTATCCATCTGTCAGGAGACTTGAAAAAAAGCAGAATAAATTAATATTATTTTAAACATTTAATTGCTATTATTATATTTTGTTATGTAGTTAATGGTGGATAAAGTATTTTATCAATGAAGAGATTCATATATCTTGTATCAGCCAGATAAGTCAAACGGAAAGATGTCTGTCCTGGAAAGCTCATAATGTGATCTCAGACTGATGCTCATGGAAATGTAATAATCTCATATTCATACAACTGACAAACTGGTGTTTTTGTGCTTCCTGGAAACAGAACAACAAACTGCTCAAACCCATTACATTATCACAGCTAATAATAGTTTCCAGTTTGTTGATCCCGCTAGCCCAGAAGCTTTTACAAAGAAATCAGAGCCTATTAGTAGCAATTAATTGTCTCTACAAACACTTCCAAAATGGACTTATTGAACAGCATGAAAATAAGTGCAAGTTCTCTCTGCCTCATTTGCTTTTCTTCCCCTATAATTTATAAGAGATGTTTTTGCATTCCAGTCCTCTCACAAGACAAATAATTGAAAACATCATCCATACATGGGAGTAATTTCTACTGCTGGAAATGTTTAAAAGAAAAGGAAATTTTAAGAAGCACAGATGCCACCAGAACCTTACAGAATCTGGCAGAATTTTGGGAAATGCTGCCTGCACTCAGTTTAAATGAGGAAATATTTCACTTTTAACGAAAAAGACATGACCACTTGTGCGTGAAAGTTTTTGGCAGGCAGTTGGGTTTTATAAATGCCTTGCTTTAAAAATAATAAAAAGCAGCATAGATGTAGAGCACAATATCCAATCCATCCTGATCACACAGAAACCACAGGTGTCAGCTCTCTCATGCACTAGCTCTGACTTAAGTTTGCAGCCTAGCAAAACACCACAAAACAACAGGAGCATTTTCTTTAAGAGGAGAGCAGGTGATGTTTAAGTATCCTTACCGTCGAGGCCCGTGGAGGAGTCAAACTGAACCTCAGGAGCTGTGCTTTCTGCAGGTGTAGGAGCTGCTGGTAGTCCCAGAATAAGGTGATCCACATTGCTGCCCACTGGTTGCTGCTGGTCAGAGCCAGCAGAGCTCAGGACCAGGACGGTTTTGCTCTGCTGCCCCATTCCCTCCTTGTGGAAGCTGAGATACTTCTGCTTTTCCTCTCCAAAATGGGGACTAAAAGTCTCAAAGGGCTGGCCCTGCTTGTCAGCTGCTTTCTCCCGGGGTTTCAAATTTTTCTGAGCAAAAGTGCCACCTGCCTTGCCACAGAAATTGGGCCCATGAGCAGGCAGATGACCTTCACTCAGCAGGTTTTTCAACTCTTGTAGACTTCGTTTAGAAATGCCAGGTGCCCCCTTGAAGGACTCGGCAGTACGGCTCCCTGGCATGGATGCAGCACTTCCCACGGAGCCCATCTTTGTCACATGAAACTTGACAACTTTTTCTTCCATCCCACCCCATTCTTCTGGCTTACCCCTTCCCTGCTCACTGTCCTTCTCCCTCTGCACTGCCTCCATGCAACTACCTTTCTCTGCACGCCTCGCAGGCTGCACACTAGTGGGCAGCTTCATCTGAGCTGCTGTATCTGTTTCCTCATGCATTTTTCCTGATATTCTTTTCCCAGTATCAGCATATTCCTGAGTTTCTCGTGTTTCTCCACGCCTGTCTTCTTTACCACTGCTGCCAGAATTGGAGCTGTCGTGGCCTCCTCTGTCCATTTGTACTGGAGGAAAGGCAGTGGGGTTTTGGAGAGACTGCTCTGATGGCAGTTCTGAGCAACCAGTGTTTCCTTTAAGGGGACAAGGATCTGGGATTCTTGAGGTGTGGGGCAGCTCCATCTTCTCATTTTCTAAAGGAGGAACATACTTTGTAGGCCCTTTGATTCCCTTTTTCTTTCTGAAACCACATATATTGTTGCCATCAACTTCATCATTGTCACTTTCAGATGTGTTCTGTAACCAGCAATAAAATATACAACCAAACAACATGCATGAATGACACAGAACATGGCAATGGAGCACTACCATCTGCTGCATTTACCTTGTAGTACTTCCACTACTTCTTGATGATGGAAGTCTCTGTGAACGCTTATTTTGATCTTTAAAATATCTCACAGAACTCTTTTTCTTATAATTTAGAACAAAATTGAAAAAAACACCTTCATAATACCGCTCTTAGGCAGATTTAGTAGATTATTATATAAAACACAGTACATTGTGTGACATCATTTGTCAAACATATGTCCTCTAAAGTTGAAAAAATATACTTTAGTACTTACAATTAAGTATATTCCTGGTCATATTAAAACTATTTGTATTTATAAAGGAAATTTATCACCCTGAAGCACAGAAAACTGACAATTCTTATGAGTGTGAGGATTGAAACCTGAAAATAAGCAGCATTTAAATTAATTTCAGGACCTAATTTGGACAAATAACTGAACTTTCAGAGAAGTGTTCAAAAGGAAAAGCTCATATTTGGATGTTTAAACAGAAAAGAACCCAATGTTTATATATGATACTGATATTTTATATTGTAGTGGTGGGAGCAGATTTTAAAATGGATGTAAATCTGTGGAAAAAGTGCACAAAGTAGCTACAAAAATTAATGTGCTTGTATTATGCTCAAATATATCAAGTGTCTGAATCACCATCTCTCCTAAGTATCCTGATCCTACCTCAAGTGTGATTAATTTGATGGTGACAGGGAAAGGGACAGGAAATCAAAACAAGACACTTTCAAATTAAAAAAAATAGCACAGATTTCAATATTGTGAATGATTAATTATCAAGATAGTGATTGAACTCTTCCTCTCACAATGTCTTAAAAAAGACTCTCTTGCTTAGTTTAACCAAAATCACTGCATAGCCACTCACAAACTGTTATATTACTAATGAATCTCTACTCAAGTATGTACTTAAGAGATATGAACAGTCCATGGTTTGTTTGGTTGGGCTGGAATTAGCACCTGTAAAAACACTGGGAAATCAAGAGATATCCTCTGAATGAGACCATTGTTTACCTTTTCCACAAAGGAATAATCTGCACTCTCTCCAATTTCTGAATTTCCAGAAGAAGGGATCTGCACAAAAGCAAAGTGAATGCCAGTCTGGGTAAGGCAAAGGTGATTTCTGTTGGCAGACAAAAGCATGTAGGAGGAAAGGCAGCAGCATCCAATGTGCATATGGAATGAAGAAGCTACATGGCCTACATTAAGTTCATTAACACCTCCCCTTTTTCTGCATTATTTCTCCATTTTTTCACTATTTTCTCACCATACTATTTCCCCTCATTTTGTAGTCAAAAGAGGTTTCTTTCCCAATGAAGACCTCACAGGAATATTTCCTCCCTCTGTCCCACCTGCCCCAAATTTCCATGTACAGCTGCATGTACAGCTCTTTTGGGGCTCCCTGGGACACTGCTGCTGGCATGGCAGGCAGCTGGTCAGGAGCTCTGTGGGGAGGATAAACATATAACTCCCACATGCACACCCTAACAGAGACATACCCATGATGCCCTCTTGCAATCAAACACAGCCACTGGTGCACTCACAACAGAAGTCCTTTCCTACCCCAGTTTTAGCACTCCATGTTTAATGAACCCATTTCTTCATCCAAGGGCTTTGGTTTATTCACATAACACATTCCATAATACCTCATAAAATAATTCTAGGTGTTTGCTGATACCCCCACACATTCACCCATGCAGAATAGACTTAATTCTTACACCTCTGTATCATTATGGAATAGAAACATAATAGAATAACTTTTTTGAACAGCAAAGTGGACAAAAAACATTATAATTCAGAATTATAATTTTAATACATTCCTTAGTAATACAAAAAAGGGAATGAAGCTGGGGAGAAACAGTAGGGGTGGAGGAACCAGGGACTGCCAAATGGAAAAGCACAAGTCTTAAAAAATACCCCTTCATAATATTAAATTTCTAAGCATATAACATTATTTTTTGAGAGAAAGTAGAGAAGAGTTCCAGCTATGAAAGCTATAGTCATAAAAATGGATATTATCATTAATTTATAACAAATATTTGCTTTAATATCTTCTGTGGCAGAGGTTGCCATTATCAAAATATCTTGATTTAAAATTTATGGAGTTTTCAGAATTCTTTTGTTTCCTTTGAGTAACTCAAAACCAGTAACATAATCATAATACCGTATGCATTTCTGCCTTATAAGGTATGCTGATAGCTATTGAAAATTTTAAAATTAGACTAAATTTTTGTCTGTTATCCATATTGTAAATGTCTGAAAAATGTTCAGCAAAATAACTGAAGGAAAGTTGAGCTTATCCTTTTTCATAATGCCTGTACTGAAGTCAGACAAAGAATTGTTCATATGTCAAAAACGAAATGTCAGAAAACTGCTTATTCCTCTAACAAGCCATTCTAAAGGATTTCATGAACACAAGGTACCATTTCCACATTAAAATCCTTCCCAAAACAAATTCCTTCTGAATAGACATGAACAGGATAAGGACTGATCACTTACAGGTATGTAAATGGAAAAGTTCTTTTGCAACAGACCTCTAATAACTGATGTGTCTATAGTAGTTTGCAAAGGGTTTATTTTCCATGAAGAACTAGGCTATGGTACTGAAGTTTGATTTTAGGCCCAAAAAAAAATACTGTACCCCTTACTCTTAAACAAAAACAGTGATAATTTTAACTTTCAAATAAACAAAACTCTTACAATTATACAGAGAACAACCTGTGCATTATTTTAAGTCCTCAGTAAAAGGCACATTGTGATTTTTGGCAGGGAAATGACTCTTAATTTCTAAATAAACTTGGACACTATGGACTTTCATTTAGAAAAATTCATTTTTCATTTTCATTTTCATTTCATTTCATTTCATTTCATTTCATTTCATTTCATTTCATTTCATTTCATTTCATTTCATTTCATTCACAGTATTTTCTGCAGTGAAATAAACATTTCTATATTTGTTGCAAGGTACCACTGCAGCACCTCTTCATATTAAAGACAGTCATATGCATGAGATATAACACAGACTTATAGAGTTACTTGTCTAGTAGTTTATGTGGTGTCTACCATCAGAAAAGGCTTAGTACATGGGTACAGAGGGAAGACCACCCAGGAATAAGACTTATGAATTATCTGTTTAACTTTTTATTTCTTGAAAAGATTTTTTTGTCTACAGAAGACAAGGATGGTTAAGTGAAGTAGTGCCTTGAAAGAGACACAGTGCAAGTGAGCTGACTACAAATCATTACTTAGTTTAATTGAACCATTTGTCGTGCTGTGCTGAAAGGAAAGCAAAACAGTCATGGCAGTAATACAGCAAAAATTCTGATTACTTTTCACTTCCTTCCTGAATGTTCCTACACTTCCTATTGCTCTGCATCAACAGTACTAGGAAATAGGCTACTTTAAAGTTCTTTTACCCAATATTTGTTTCAAAATCACTTAATTTTTGTTTGCTGATTTTCAAATATTTGCTAGCACCTTAAGTCAGAGGTCTTGGCAGTTCTGAAATTTGCTTCTCTGTCTTAGCAAGTGAATGCTTGGGCAGCGATTCACATATTCCTGACAGAAGAATCAGCTCCAAAATACAAACAGTGTGGGCCACATTATGCAACAGATCTGATATTAAGGTTTTTCTTCCTAAAGATTTATCCGATGTTATTTTTCATTGACATTTATTGGTACTTCCCCAAGTTCTGATTTCTGTTAGGTCTACTTGTGCCAGTGCTGCAATTTGTACTGATACATTGATCTCCTCTGCACTGGAGTTTGCACCTGGTAAGGCTTCAGGTAGAGGTGGACCAGTGCACGTCCTACAAGAGGCAGGAAGAGTTGGCTGGATCACACTTCATTTCCCTTTATGGATAATCTCAGTTCATAAATAACAGCTTCACTCGTTGTCACTACATGCCTGCTGTGTCACTCTGAGCACACAAGAGTCTGGATGTCTCTGACTATCAAGAGATAAGGGCTATCCTTGAGCTTTACTGCAGCATGTTAGGGCACCATGCAGGTAGGAAGAGGAGAGAAGTGGGGACAGTACCAGCAGGCAAATATTTCAGCATTGTGCAGATGAAATTGCTCACTCTACTTAACCAAATTAAGTGCCACTTCTGGCATGCAACCAGGATTCTACAACTGAGGGTCATTTTATATCCTGTGGTAACACTGAAAATGTAAGTCTAAAGCAATTTTTCTTAATCGGTTTGTGTTCATTTTTGGGCTTTGTACAGCTCTGAAGTGGAGCACTAACCGTATCATGAAATACAGCACTGCCAAAAGGCAGTTCATCTGTAAACCTGCCAAGCAGAGAGCACTGGAAATGTAAAGTGTTGCCTTTGGGAGGAATAACAAATACCAAAATTTGTGGTGTGTGAAACAGGTGAAAATCCAGGGCAATCCTTGAACTTTTGCCTTAAAATGATGTTATAGGTGACTGAAAATATATCTGAAGTGCACCACGTGGCAAATTCAGATGCTGCAGGGGAACCTTCCATTTTTTTCCTACTTTTTGTTTGTGTTGTGACTTCAGGCAAGACTGTAAACACTATTGTATTTTATGAACCTTTCTCAAAAACATATTAACAAAAAGAAACATGGAAATGAGAAGAAAGAAACTCTCAGTAAAGCATTTGAAAGGGGGAAAAAAGAGAGAAACAGAGTTAGTTTAAAATGAGCTCTAGGTAACTGTAGATGAATAGCTGCAGAAGGATTTCTATCAAAGGAAAAGGTGAAAGAGGCAAGGTGCAACTCTAGCAGGAGCTTTAGTATATCTAATCAACAAAATAACTCAATGTTCCTGCTACTGGCTACCCAAAAAAGTAATGCAAGCTTTCAACAAAATACAATATGGGCTAGGTCACATTCTCATTTTTTATTTCATACTGTTAACTGATTGTTAAGAGGTCAAATTGTGATGATCTTTCTGAGTTGGTGCTATATATTTTTCAAGAATGAAAGATTATTTTTGCAAAGAACATCTAAATGTCAAAATCTGGTAAACCTAAGAAGTAGAAAAATATGGGAAACTAAAACGAAAGTCAAAAATATATATGGGGTTTGGTTGGATGAATTTTTTATTTATGAAAAGTTAATTGCTTCACTTAGCTTTGATTTTTTTTTTTTTTTTATCATATAAAACACTGTTGAAATGCTGAAATTAAATGTTTCCAGTCTAAAAAAATGTAAAAATGTTGCTCAGGTTATGCTGACATGGGACATTACTCACATTGTTTGAACTTTTTTGTGGTTCTAATTCAAAGTCAATTTTTCAGAGTTTTCAAATACTGTCATATTCTAAATGCTGAGGAACTTTGTGTGTCCCATTCTGCCTGTTACCAGGTTACCCTTTACAGCACTCCCAGGTTGGTACATCAAGTTTATTTAATCTTTTTGTGTAGCAATGAATTTCAAATACTTGAAGCCAAGTCAGCAGGAGGTGCTGCTTAAGACCTCACACAAGAGTGCCCACTGAGCAAGTAGTTCTGTGTCCAAGCGCTTTCCCTGCCCCTTTCCCTGGCAGGCAGGAAACATTGCCTTGCTGCTTCCCCAGCAACCAGGCAGCGAAGGAGCAGAGGATGCAAGAACAAATTATCTACTGCTGGGAATTAATGAAGCTTCACTGGAGTCACTGGAGCTACAAAGATTTGAACCAGGACAGAATCTGGCCATGGAGTTCTACCAAGGACAACACAGATATTTCCAGGGAGTATCTCCAAGCACAGAGAGGGGTTTTGGCTCTTGGGTGCAGTGCTAAAACAAGGCGTGCGACAATAAACAGACTGGCTGCTTGTAAGCAAGAAACATGAGGATCCCATACTTTGTCAAGATATTGCTGTGACTAATTTCTCCCTCAGTGACCTTGTTTGATAAAGTTGCTCTTTGAGAGTGATTTACTGCTACAAAAACCTCACCGTGAAGGATGTGAAAGTGGCATAAATGTTAGGTACATCTCATTATTTTTCAGTTGGAGAAGTTGAAGCACAAACTTGCCATAGGTCAAGGGAGATGTGTGGCAATGTGAAGAGCAGAAAAAGTCTCCTTCCATCTTTGAAACTTTTAAATATTCTCAAGATTATTAATATCCTTCATGTGAAAATGAATGGAGTGAGATTAGCTCACAATATTGTGCTACTTATTTTCACATTTAACATCTGCCTTTGTCTGTTACACCCATTCAAAACCTTCATGCAACATAAGCAATTACCAGACAAGCTTCTCAAGGTCATTGATTATCTTGCTGCCCCAAAGCAACAAAGTTGTCCTTGTAACAAGATTATTTACAATTACTTTCCCTTGACTATGCTATCTGCACTGTGTTAAAAAAAAAACCCTAAATAAGGCAGAGTCTCAAAATGAATAAGCTGATCCTTCCTTCACAGTAGTTTGAGACCACTGAAATATGAATTCAGGACCAGAATTTGGTTTAAAATGCACTTATATAGAAACGAAGCATTTCCATTTGGGTCAGTAGCCTGACTCAAGAGTATCACTTTCTAATCCAGATTAGATCCTGATCCACAGATTGTAGTGCTTTCATTTACATTAATTAAGTCAAAGCCAGTATGTTTCCCCAATAATATTAATAGGACCAGATTTAAGACATTTATTTCTGTTATTTTTGATAAAGCTATAAATGAAATGAAAAGGAAGTCAAAATCTCTTAGACTTGCTTCCTAAAGCAAATGGAGTGCTTTCAGCTTAAACAAGAAGCTTTTCTTTGACCTCCATTTGCTTCAGAATCAGACCGTGCTCAACATACATGCACGAAGAACCTTGGACGTAATTCACAAGGAACAACACACTCACTTGGAATCTTGAGGTAGATGGAAAAAGTAATTTATATCAGTATATCTGCTTGGAAATTGTTCATGATCAGTCTCTTACCTGCTGAGTAAGATCTTCCTTTTTGCTCATGTCCACTTCATTCTAGTTCAGGTCACCATTAGAAATGGCCTAGTAAAAATCTAGTAGAAAGGTATCCCATATTTATAGCCACAGACACAATGAAGGTGAGCTCAAACAGAATTGCTGTAAAGTTCTTTTCCCAGGAGGCCACGCAGATGATGAACCATGAAGAGCAACCCCAACGAGTCATGCCCAAGAGCACTGCTTTCTGGAACAGCGCGGAAGTAGGAAACTGACACACACACATTATTAGCTGCCTGCCTGGAAACAAAGACAACTGAGCATAAAACTGGTTTGCTCAACCTTTCTCCCCACAAAAGCCTTTTGTCCTGTAACAAGCCATTTCTGTTCTGGAACAGAAGCTATTGTTAGGCTCCTTAGAGGTAAAGCCTCTACTGGGCATTATAACAGCAGTATGTTTTTGAGGCACATGAACAGGGATTTGAAAGGCACAGAACACTGCAAGAACAACATGCAGCACCAGCCAGTTATTCTGGCTTGCATGTGGTAAATTAATAGTGATGCATCTATTGTATTCAAATTGAAGAGGGGTCTTTTTTTGCATCAGATAACTAAGAACATTTCAAAGATTAGATAGTTAAGCTTGTCTTTCTTTCTTTCCTTTTTTTTTTTTTTTTTATTTTTCAGGTTTAATATGTATTCAAAGGACTGTTTTTAACTGACATTTCATTCAAGTTCCTTTGGATGACATAAAGTTAAAGGATGGCCATATTGTTGTGTTTACAGCAACTCTATCTGACAACCCATCACTCAATAAATTCAAGCAAACATGATGCTCAGATTGGCATTTTATTACGTGAAAATTCAGGTTTGGCATTCTTTTAATACAAAAAAAAAAAAAAAAAAAAAAAAAAAAAAAAAAAAAGTTTGTTAAAATTACCCCAAAATAATGACTATGCATTAGGAGCTATAATTCACAAAAAACTTGGGCATCACCAGTCCACCAGTCCAATGCATAAATATAACTGCCCAAGTCCCAAACCGAGATTCTGCAAGATTCTGAAAATCCTTCCTTTTCTGGTAGGGCAGATATCCTACATCTGTGGCTCCATCTATGCAATTTCTGTAAGTGCCCCATGCTGAACTGCCCCGCTTGTCACAGACCAGAACAGGCAACAACTGGAAGTTCACTAGTATTCAAGAAATAGGCTTACTTATAAGTCTTGACATTTTGTCACTCAGACATTAAAAAAATCTACACCCAGACCATGCAATAGGACCAGGCTCCTACAGGACGGATAGCATGGATGTCAGCATTTTGCTTTCAGAATAGTTCTTTCAAAAATGTTTTCCTTAGGCTGTCATCATACAACACAAGTAAGCACAATTGCACAGTTCCTTTTCTGGGCGATGTACAGCTGTCATAGACCTACAGTTTGCCATGGCAGAGTTGCTTGAGAGCCTGTTAGGATGAGCTAAAAAGACACTTCTGAGCAGGACTACTCACACCAAATTGTCTGAGAGGCAGAGGCCAGACAGCAGCAATTCTTCTGGCTTCCCATTTTTTACCATTTTGAATGAAAGCAGGATCAACCTCAGTTCTTAATTTAAATAAGACACATTTCAAATTAAAAATCTCATTTGTCAGAGCAAGAAAAATATTCTTCACAACAACAGTGCTCAAACACTGGCACAGGTTGCCCAGACAGGCTGTGGGATATCTATCCTTGGAGGTATTCAGAATTTGATTACAAAATGCCCTGAGTAAACTGAGACAAGTTCAGAGTTGGCTCTGATTTAAGTGGCAGATCAAGCCTGATAGGTACTACAGATGCTATGTAGAATAAATTATTATATGATTGTATATCTGATTAATTTATACATATTTTTAATTAACTTCATTACATTCTTGCAAGTACAAAACATCTCTGGCACACTTCACATTCTGCTCTACTCTGTTCTGCTAAACAGATTATAAAGACAAGAAAGAGCAACCTCTGCTTTAAACAGTGTAGTTGAGGCACCAATCTTGCAAACAACATCAGCAAGAAAAAATATTTTTATCAATGCTGGAAGAATCAGCTATTTCAATCTCAAGTATTTGTTAGGTCCTCTTAAAACAGTGGGGGTTTTATTGCTTTGTAGATAGTGTGAAAGGGGAGAGAGGGTGTTCTCTGCCAAGGTCTACCTGCAAGATGCTGCTGGTTTCAGAAAAACTGTGCTGATTGGAGAATCTGAGAATCAGATCCAGAAACTGATGGAAGCTCATTTCAGATCTACCACAAGACACAGATTACTGTAAAGAGCATGGCTTGGTCAGTAACAGTCATCATCTTCCCACCTTTGGGAAATAACATAAGTCAAGACAAATCTACTTGAGATCTCATGAGAAAAATCCAGAAGTTTATAAAAAATGTCTTTTATATATACATTCAGAAAGGCAGTTTCTGTAACTAAGCTTTTATAAAAACCTGTTTTCAAATGGATATGGGAGTATTCTTTCTAAAACAAACATCTCTACACTGTTTCCAAAAAAAAAACCCAAAAACCAAACTCCAGAGGAAGGCATTTTAAGAGGGAGAAGTATTCTGACAAGAGAGAGAAGGGAAGATAAAATTAATGGAATCATGTTTATTCTACATTTATCATTGAATTCTGCATGAGAGATATTATAAGTAATGAATTCCAAATTCCTGAAAACCCAGTTTAGCACTGGCCACAATAAGAAAAGGCCAAAAAGTATGGAGTAATGTTTACTGCTTGATCAGGAACACAGCTGTGAGAAACAGCCATGCCATGCTCATCCACCCCTTGGTTCCTGGCAGATAGATGAGACGGGTTGGAGCAGACCTGCCCCTTCGGCTTGTCTAAAATGCTGGTTCCATTTTTCATCCCCTCCTCCTTTTCTACTTCATTACAGAGGAACCTTTTCCAGTCCTATAATCCTTCAGGTAGGTGGAGCAAAGTTCAGCTTCCTTGCTAAGAGGTCTTGAGATGGTTTCAATTTGACATTAGCATAAATGTGCTAAAAATGTTCTTTTTCTAGGTATACTGACTACAAGTTTTTAACATCATTATAAGTAAACCAAATTCCTCAAGAGCATGTATGGTGCAGACTAATATTTTCATAGCTATATCACAGGAAAGGAAGCCTGAGAAGAAAGCTAAAAAAAGTGTTTTCTGGAGGATAAACAAAAACTAACACAAAATAATCCCTTTATTTTACAATGTAGAAATGATACCATGAGTTTGCATCATTATTTAATTCAAATATGTAGGGCTTTAACCACAATTTATCAAATACCAATATAAAAGTCTAGACACTTCAGAAATATAACACAGAACAAGCATCACAAAAGTGGTTACTTAACACTTTAACTACAGATACTTTGCATGCTCTGTCTATGATGAATAAGTGCTAATGAGAAAGTGCAAACTGCTCATTATCCCATTAGCAGCTCTTCAGCAGCTAAAAAAAGAGAATCAGCTTCTCTGGTGACAGCTACTGCGGCAAACAACTGCCAGCTCAGGGGAATGATTTGCTGGTGAGTTGGTGGGAACCTTCAGATAGACTTCACTGTCATCGTGGCTTAAAACTAATTCTGATTCCAACTACTTACAAAAGGATGGCTTTTTTGGTGTATTAAAAAAAAAAAAAAAAGAAAGAAAAAAAAAGGTTAAATTATCACTGCTTGTACTCTCCTCCCATTTAATTTGGTTCTCCAAGGGGGAAAATTTCTATATACTCTGAATCAACATCATTTTAAGCAATAAAGAATCAGGCTTTGGAGCATCCACCAGGAAATTATTTTTTGTCCTAACAAATGCAGGTTACATTCAGTCGCTAAAAAATATTCTCTCATATTTTCTAAAAAATATTTTCTCACGTTTCAGAAGCCTTCAGAATAAAAAGCCTTTTAAAGTCACTTAACATTCTTATAACGTGGGTACTTCCAATCTGGTGCCGGCTGACTAGTGCCAACTACCACCCACACCACACAGTACTGTAGGCAAACACAGGTTACAATGTGTTTTGCTAGACCTATCGCAGGAACTTTTTTATAACAAAGACTCTTGAGCTCTCCAGTTCCAAGGCTGGCAATTACATGGCTGACAAAAGTAGGTGTTCACTGTCTCTCCCACACCATCATAAAATTATAAAATTCTGTACTAATACCTAAAGGCTGGTATTACAAAGCCAAATGAGAAATTCAAGCATTAAAATCCCCTCAAGAAAATCTAACCTAATGTGTTCCTTCACCAACAGGATATATTTCTTCTTTTACCTGTGCCTTGCCATCATTGCTAAACAACACTGTAGCTTCTATTCACAGTCTTTTTCTTTGGTTTTTTTTCACAACTGATATATTATTCAGCATCAAGATTTACAAAAGATTTCAGCTAATTAAATTCCATATTGCCATCTAGTAAAACAGATCATTTGAGCTTAGATTTGCACTGATCCATCTAAATTACTGCAGCTATGTTTCTCCTAGGTCCCCTTTTAAATTTTTCTGACATGGTTTTCTCTTCCTGCATTCTCAAAAGGTAGGCACAAATGGTGCTCACATCGAATTGGAACCAAAATGAGACCTTGACTAGAACAAGAATTCCTGTGCCCTGAGTTCTACCCAACACATCTTCCTTCTCCCCCTTCACCTTTATGGTGGCAATATGCACTCCCCTGGCAGTCCTGCTTTGCCACAGTGCAGCTGCTGGGCTGGGTGAGCAGCCACAGAGCCATGCAGCAGTTAGGGAATTGTGTCCTCTTTCCTATGCCTCTTCCAGGACAGTACTAGAGGGGAAGGCTGCCTTGCAGTGTGGCCCTACTCAGAGCTCATCACCCCATGCAGAAACATGACCTGTGGTGAGGTTTGGAGAGGAGCTCCAGGGAGCAGGGCACCAGGCACTCCTTCTAGTCAGCCTTGTGGCTGCACCTGGCCCAGCAATTTATATAGATTACAGTAAATCCAGGCAGTGCATAACATTCTAATCCTGCAAAATGCATCACGTGAGCATTAGTACCATTATTCCAGTTTTACCCCTGTAATTCTGCCTCACTATGACATGCTCCCTGAGGTGAACTACAAGAAGCTGCACAGCAGAAACTTCAGAACAGAAGCCTTGACACCGTCTGTGGCAGCTGGGATCTTCCACCTTAATATACCATGCAAATTCCTGGCAGATGTAAGAGACCTTGACACTTTAACACAGCAGTGTCACTGGCTGAGGTTCTGTAACTACAGACCTTTGCACTCTGTGTAAAGTCTTCATTATTTAATCTGGAACCGCACTAGTTTGGGAGGCCATGAATCCATGCTGGAAGAAGGTTAGATGGTTACTGTTAGTTCTCAGCATGGACTGTGACCAGTGAATCATCATTTGACTCTTGCTGCCTCTTGTTACTTGCCACCACCTGTAGCAACGCGAATTTTAGGTCTTGAATTTGTATTGTATTTGTATTTGTCTGTATTGGTATGTCCCTTCCCGAATCCTCTTACCCATCCCCTGATCCCCTTGGTATCTTCCAGAGGGGACCTCCTTGTCAGTCACCCTGGAAACTTGAAGAGAAATCATCTCCCATTTGGCCTGGTGCACAGGCACCTGCCCTCTTCAATTGTCCTGCTAAGTGTCCCACTCTAGAACCTCCCACCCCCTTCCCATCCATTGGCCCGAATTCTCCTGTGGCCTCAGGCTGTGTCCTGGGGTACATAAAGGAGAGGGACAGGCCGAGCCTTGCCTTTTGCACGTGGAGCTGCAACAATAAACACCTTTCAAACCCATGGCAGAAGCCCACTCTTCACTCCAAATGCTCACCCATGCTTCCAGCTAGCAGATCTGAGGGACCCACAAGAACTGCTGCAGTTGGTCTGGGGTAAGCAGCCTGCTGGTAGCTGCCCCCCAGAAGGAAACCACTGCAACCACCCTTCACAGATCATTTTTTTCCTTATACACTCTTTCTCCAATGGCCTTTTGACACTATGCCTACCAACCCCATTTTAGCAGAAGGTTGGAGAAAATTCATAGCATCTTACAGCCTTTGTTCACATCTTGCAGGCCCTCCAGGTAAACACAGCAAGATGTCCATCACACCTCAATCACTTCAGTTTTTCCAGAATTACCCCTACTTGCTGGAAAAAGAAGAGAAAAATATCACTTCATGGATTTGGCCTTTACTTAGACTTAAGAAGGGAGTTCAGATGTGCCTCTATAAAGCTACCAAACTGTCTCACTTTAAAGATGGTCAGCTGCCATTAAAATGCATCAACACTACAGTGAGAGGTGCTCCATGGCAAGGCATGGACTTAGGCATGGATATCCGGTGTCTCTAGCTGGTGTCCCAAAACCAATGGAAATAAGTACGAATGTTTACTATCTCTTAAGGGAAAAAAAATTAAAAACAAACTCTTCATGTATTCTTAAACATATTTCTGCTAAATGTTTTCTCTTTGATATATTTCAACCCTTTGTAACAGTGTCCCAGCTGGCTGTAGTCCTGTTTCCATGCCGTTAACTTGCCATCACAGTTGAAAATCTCATTAGAAAGAAAAAATAAAAGGAAAAACATCCCTCAAGTACAGCAGGATCAGACTGAACCAACCTCTCTGCGGTGTGCAAACATAGCACATGTGGTAAATGTTTTGCCAAGTATTTTTCCAGAGGAACTATCAGTAGTTTCTCAGTACACGATTATGCAAATCACTGAAAGTACTGTGTGAAAATGGTGAAATTTAGTATGCACTCTGAGTATGCTAACAATACTTAATGCTATTCATTCCCCAATCCCAAATTTTCTAATTATATGCCCATAAAGTGCATATTTATGTGCATGACATAAATAATGATAAATTAATAGTATCTGCTACTTTAATTTGCACTTATAAATTGGCAAAATCAAAGAAATCAAACAAAAAAAAAAGCATATTTGCCCACATAAGATACTGGCTTATAAAAAACTCTTTATATTCACTAACTTTAGGGTCTTTCTCAGATAACATCTGGAATCTTAAAACAAGTCTAGACAAAATTATCTTTAGGGTTGTCTTTGCAACAACTTTTAGCACTCTATAACTGAAGAGGAATTTTGCAGTGAGTGTTATGCTTACTTTAAACTTAAGTACTTCTGATGATTAAAACTTGACAAAAGCTTTATTAGCCTAATTACCTGGATATTTTAATGTATTTGTGCAATTGCACCATCACTCCAATATTCCTTATTTTTATTTCCTCAGTAAATCTGTCCACTCTGAAAGTAAATTCTCCTTTATGTTGTCTGCATGCCCAGAACATTCTGGTTTCCTTGCATGCCCATTCTTTTTTTCCTTAGTAGATTATTTATGATCACACAAAGAGCATTCTTCATCCTCCTCTTTCATTCAATAAGGTACAGCTATCTAGGGTACAATAGATATGGTTTGAAATCAACTTGTGCCTGAATGGATTTAGATATATAATTCCGCCCCCTTTACTGATGCCCTTAATAATCATGTTCAAATGCTATATCAGGCAAGGTTCAAACTAAAAGTAGGAAGCATATCTTTGCCAAGACAGAATCAAACACTCAACAGGCTTCCTAGAGAGGTGGTCCATGTCCCTAGACTGTCAATGTTTTAGAGGCATTTGGGCAATGCCCTTGATAATTCACTGCAGATTTGGTCAGTCCTGAAGTAGTCAGGCAGTTGGACTAGTTGGATTGTACATCGCTTCCAGCTAGAACCGTTCTGTTCTGTTCTGTTCTGTTCTGTTCTATTCTATTCTATTCTAATTATATTAACAACTGCTCTTGCTAAATGAATAGATGACAAAAGTGCTTAGTCCTCCTTGTTAAAATTGTTCTGCTTGATGTAAAGTGATTTAAAAATCATTGGGTCAGATAAAGAGAAGTATAAGCTTAAATCTCTATCACTAGTGAAAGATTCTTCCACACAGAGGGAGAAACAGCTTTAATCTCTGCCTTGGTAAAAATTATATACTATAGGTTGAGATTGTTTTCTTATCTTCCTTTTCTGCCAGTCAGGTTTTGAATTCTCTTGGCATAGAATAGATGCAGTGGGGTAAAAATAAGAATCTCTGCTTTCATTTAAAATATATATTTCTATCATGTTTTCAAGGAAGACTTGAAAGCAAGCTAGTATGAGAAGAAACAGAAAGGATAAAGGGGTACTAAATTCCTCATCTTTCAATTCCTGCTGGTAATTAAACAGCATTAAAAAAAAAGTGGCTGCCATGTTCTCTAGTTACATTAGGTGGCACCATCCTCACAGATTTATTGTTTATGTAAAAAAGCTTAAAAACATTAATTCCAAAATTATGGTAATTAGTTTGAGTATGAAATACCTTGGTAAAGTTGATGGTTGAATTGCAACTAATAGGAACATTTGACACTATTTAGACAAGAAAGAGCGCTCAGTTTAATGTAAAAGAAATCTCCATTGCTGAAGAAAATGTACAAGGAATAGTTAGCAGGAAAGCAGGAGTTGATGGATTTACCCATAAACCTTGCCCTGTAATAGGCTTATTAAGAACCCCACAATTCACTCTTCATCTCTAAACAGGTTCTGTTCCCAGAAAAATAATAGCTACAACCCCCTTATGATTCAACTAATTTAGCTGGGTTATGATAGTTTGGCAGGACCTTTTCATTCTTCAGTTATCAATGGAGGAATTTCTAAAAAATTTGGGAATTGCCAATTCCACTTTGCAACATTCATCACTGTTTTGTAGTGTGATTCCCTGTTAAAATGAAGTCAGAAGTCTTAGAAATGGAATGAAGGAGAGGGTAAGTTGTGAGAGCAACCAACATCAAATTCAGTTAAGATCATCCTCTTCTCAAATGATCTCTATGTCAGGCAAAGCATGGACTTAGGCATGGATATCCAGTGTTCCTAGCTGGTGTCCCAAAACCAATGGAAATAAGTAAGAATATTTACTGTCTCTTAAGGAAAAAAAATTAAAAACAAACCCTTCATATATTCTTAAACATATTTCTTCTAAACGTTTTCTCTTTGATATATTTCAACCCTTTGTAACAGTGTTCCAGCTGGCTGTAGTCCTGTTTCCATGCTGTTAATTTGCCATCACAGTTGAAAATCTCATTAGAAAACAATTCTTAAAAAACTCATGACACTAGAGCTCCTGGTCTTGTGGAGAATTCTTGTACGAGCTTAACTTTAAAACTCAATGTTTACTTTCACCAAATTTGGAAAATTATATACAGTCTATCAGAGAGGTGGGTGTGAACTGCCTAAATATTTTAGAATATTTCTTCTAAAGAGAAGTGACTTTCTGTTTTATTGTTCCATCTCTAGGTTAACATACTAGGAACTCATTAAATCAGTTTAAGTAACCCCTTTGTCATGGCCTAAGTAGCTAGCATCAAATTTATAAAGGCAAATAGATGCTATTTGAAATTTTCATCCACGTACATTACTGTTCTTATTGCTGATGATCCTCAGATACCAAATTTCACCCCAGTGTGAATTCATGCCATTTACCAAGGTTCACAGAGACAGGTGACCCAAACAGCCTGTGATGAATATCCCTTCACTCTGTTTATGTCAACAAAAAAAGCAATGGCCATTCAAAGTTATGACTTTGAGTAGATGATTTAGGTAAAAAGAATGTTAAAGTATGAAAGGCTCTAGATACCTAGCCATGAAATTAGTATTAAATCTATCATAGTATCTCAGTACTAAGTAAGACTGGACTGATTACAGGACACACACACTCTGTTTTCTAGTGCATATTGCTGCTTCACAGCTGAATTAAGGATGACTGATCTATTTACTAAAAACAAAACCAAGAACTTGTCTCAAATAACAGTGATAAAAGTTAGAAAATATTGCAAAGTCATTGAGTATGCATTTTCTACTGCTCTAAAGAAAAACCATCGGTGTCACTGTTAAAGTATTTTCAAAGATGTGCAGCAAAATTTTGCTGAAAAATACTTTAAGACAGCAAGGGTTACCAAGTCACTCTAAAGTGCCTGAGTTCCTACTGTTTGTAAAATAATTTACAGAGCAGATATAATGGGATTTTCAGTCAATTGGAGAATGGTAACATGTAGCTGACTAATGCATAGCATTTATACAAGTTACAAGTAATCTGGATATGTTTTCAATAGAGCAAACCACAGTGGTCCTGGAAAACAGATTTACTCCCACAAACCTATGTATTTCTTACACACTTAATGGGGTAATAATACAGTCCGTACCTAGAAGGTGGAGGAAAAAATCAGAGGCTTGTTCCACAGGTTATGTGGGACTGCACCTGCAGCTGTAAAAAAGAGGCTTGGCTATAAAAAACCAACTATGTCAGTAAAAGCATCCAATATATACAGCAGCACATGCTGCAGTACAGAATATAGTGAGTGCTCCTTCTTGCTGCAATTTTGCACATTTACTTTAACCAGGTAATAGAAGTGAATTTCACAAATGTCATTTATCATCTGTTATACCGCTCCAAGCAAACATCCTTGAGGCTGAGCCACTGAATGAAATACTCATTACCTACTGGAGGTAGGAACTGGACAAAGTAAAGCTGAGTGTGCTACCTCTGATGCCTTCTAAAACACACACTTAGCGTTTCTACCCTAACCTTTGAAAGACCGTTAGGTTAAGGCTATACAAATAGATTTATATATTGTCATTACTGTTCTTTTAATCTTTTAAATAATGATGATTTAAACTGTAACAGGTGTTCCAACAATGGTATGGAAACTTCCACGTGCACAACAAATGAACGGATTGAAAACACACCAAAATCAGTTTGGGAGGCCCTCTAGTAGTGCACTCATGGCCCATCATTCTTCCTTGCTGATAGTGGAATGTGTTTTGTACATGCTCATGTGCCAGGTGGCATTCAGGGCTCAGAACACACCAGAGACCATTTCTAATAAATGGCTTAAATACGTCAAACCCATTTTGGAAGGCACAAGCTATTACACATAAGACCATGAGTCAAGCACTTCCAATCAGCCTGAGGATTCAAGAGCTGTTCTTGGCCGTATTTATGTACTGATTTACATTTAGTCCAACAGTGCAGTGTGGGTGAAGGAGAAGATGGTACAACATATAGGAGACTATCAAATCTGTGGCTCTTATGAGCTCTACTATGGCACTTTGAAAGAATTTGGTTGCCAGATCATTTTCCACAACTCTGATAACAGCAGTGAGGGACTTGCCCCTTTGTGTCATCTCCGTAAGCTTTTTGTAATAAGCTAAACAATAATGGCATAGATTGTTAAACAAAGACATAGTGTAGATGTAATTTCTGACTGATTTTCCTCGCTGCCTTATCAGGCCACACCTAACATCTTCTCCAAGCAGATTACTTGCAGTGCCATAGGCAAGTTCTTTCCCGTATGCAGTCCAATGGTTCAAATTTCCACTTATAAATAACTCTCTTTACCCTGTAGATATTTCTAATGATGAATCAATACTTTTTTCAACACTTTGAAAAAAAATTGGGAGGATTTTCACAGGCAGGAAGAAAGGAAGATGTTGCAGTGATGACAGATGTAGGGACCCCAGGCAGGTGCAAAAGAATGCTCTTCATTGCCAAAAACCTGGCCCTTTTTAAGCAGTTAGCCAGTTATCAGTTTATATAGTTTTAAGGCACAACAAGCCCAAGTCAACCAACCACCATAAACCACAATGTGGACATGCAGCAGTCACACAGGGTGTCTCTCATGTTTCTCTACCCCCTATTCCAGCTGAGTCACTCTCCTGTAGTTCCCTTCTACTTAGCCTAAGTAACAGGTTGGAGCCATATTAAAAGGCCTTACCAATTCCCCCTTCTTTGTTTATGTGTTGCACAGCTAAAACTGTCTGTACCAGTAGAGCCATTATCTTATTAAGACTACTATTGATCATTCATTGCACACAAGATAAAATACCTGGGAGACATATCACAATCATTAAGAACATACCAAGGATAACTATGCTATACATTACTAGGTGTTTAAGCCACACCTTGAAGCTGAGGTTGTCAAGCCATGAAGACACCCCCATCACCTTCATCGTGTTGCAGTAGCAGTTTAGTGAGCTGCTTAAGATTACTGGTACTCTTATGAATGGACTTTGAATGGTCACTTAAGTTCATGCAGCACGTGCCGTCAAAATCTTTTCACCCATGGCCTTGAGCCAGCAGCAAGAAATCAATGTCTGCCTTGTTTGGCAATGCTGCATATTGCACTGATTTAATGTCAACTAGCATTGCTGGAAGAGCAGCACTAGTGGCATTAGCTTCCTTTGCAAGCCAGCAGCTGAGCTGGTTTAAAGAAGCCAAAGAGCGAGCAGTACCAATTGCTGGCATTAAGCTCCGGAGGTGCGCTCTGCAGTGTTCCAGAAAGTTACTGTCAGATCACACTTCTCTCTGAGAGCTCGTGTGCTGAGCCTAACTGTGCTGCAACTATTAGAGCAGTCTGATTTGGATGAAACAAGGTTAGCTGGCCAATGGAGCAAGGTCTGCTAACAGCTTTGCCTGGTGTACCTTTCCAGATACCCTCCCTCCATATCAAGAACAAATCTGAGGGTAGAGCAATATCGCTGATGCTGGATGTCAGTTGACTTTCCAAGGTTCAATTGCACCACAAGGAAGTGTTGCTGAAAATACTTTTAGGAGAAATATCAAAGTTAACATTGTTCATATGAACATCAAATGTATCATCAATGTAAAAGCATGGTGAGGCACACAAAATCCCTAGAGTGTCTAATTCTTGTGGCTGAGAGAGCAAAGTTGTAAAGTCATGCATTCTTCTCAGATCTTTGTACCATGTCTCATCCCATACTCCAGTCTTTCACCAGGTGCCTTGGCACCACCACTTAGGCTGCAATATACCTGGGGCCATGCAGTTTTGCTGCACATTTTCCTTGTACAGCTTACCAAAATGCTTCTTGCCAATGGGTACCCCTACCAAGCATGTGCAAAAGGGGTCACTAGGGGTTGCCATAGACGTGCACATAGTATCGGTGTGTGTATCATTTGTGAGGGTGATCCACACATTTGCACCATCCAGTGTAGGGGTAAGAGACTTCCAGTGCCTTCGCCGATCAGGATGATGCAACAAATGGTTGCACACACAGCAAAGGAATCCATTTCACATGGTGACCTGTAGAGACACAAGCATAACCCCTTCCCCATGTTAACAAGTCTAAAGGTCCTGCCCACTGCCCTGTTACTGGGTCCTTTACCATCACCAGAGGCCTGGGACAAGCCTTTGTATCAAAAGAATATTGCCTTTCGCATGCAGTTTGGCCAGCTTCATCCCGATTCAGAAAAATGAGAACATACAGGGCTTTTGCTAACCTATCGTGGGCACTTCAGGAAGGCTTATTTTTGACATTAGAGCTATCTCTCTGACAAACTTAAAATACCTGCAGTGTGGTGCTGGAGAACTTTACAGAATAGACCTCAAAGTATTAACATGAGCAAAATGGCACTTTTTTCCAAGGCTCATTCATTGAAGCAGCTGAATTATTTGGCTGAAATACTCTGGAATTCAGCCAGAGGAATGGGAAAGATATGAAACATTTTGGCTTAAACTTGTTGCTTCAGAAAGGTATAAACAATTAAAATCAGTATTTTATAATGAGAATAGAGGCTGTTTTCAGTGGTGTCTTCAGTGGCGCATAGTGAGTGATGCTGCTCACACCACATGTAACAACAGACACACAGAGTTCTCACCCTGTTGCTTCTCTTTCTGTTATTGCAGCAGACAAAATGATCTTTCATTAGAAATACCAGACTACTGTAAAAAGGTCATTAATGACCCATTCTATATAATATTCATTTATGCTCCACTTAGCATTCCATTTTAATTAGTAGCTCAAGAAGCAACCAGGAAATAAGCATCATCTGAGGGCATTCCTAACATTATTCTCTAGGAGATCTCTGAAATAGACCACAATCCTCCCAAAAGCCTGAGAGATAAGAAAAGATTTGAGAAGTAAGAAGTATATCAGTCTTTCCTGTATGCCAGCTGAAGCAAGCAAGATGTACATGCCACTATGACTCAGCAACAACAAACCTGCAATTTCCTCAGGCTTTGGGCATTAAACATTAGAATGACTCATTGTCCATATGGAGGGTTGAGGAGTCATTTGTACAACTGCACCAGAGTATCTTTAAAAGAACTTAGGGAAATAACTGTAGTTCCAAGGTGTTCTTTTTCTGATAAGTTTTCTTAGTTATTTCAGTAACCTCTCTGTGATTGTTTAAACAGTGAGATATAGCTGCTGGTTGTAGCTACACAACTGTTACAAAACAGTATTGCATCTCTTCTTAGAAATCCTTATGGCAGCATCTTTCCACCAAATCTTTGATATCTGGCAATACTAAAACAACTAGCACACACTTATGTTAATGTAGGCATCATCACTGAATTGTGGAGACAGGGAGCTGAGCCATATCCTACACGCCTGGGCATTTTACATGCCTAGCAATGAGAAACAGGTCCCACTGCACCCAAAGAATAGCCTGCCTGCTGCATCAGAGCAGTGCCATGCTTCCTGGCACAACCACACAGCGGGCTCAAGCGCCTCCCAGCTCCAGTGAGGAGCCGAAGTTAAAAACACGTGCTAAAATGAGCAAATCTCTCCATCCATGCTTTGAAAGGAGACCACAGATATCCATCCTCAGTCAAGAAGTGCCACACAGAGCACAAATTTATTCCATAGAGGAACCATTCTTTGTTACTCTTTCTCATTCATCAGGTCATCTAAGCATTAGCACCTGGACTGTAGGACACTCGACTAATACTCCCACAAAAAATCACAGACCCTTATTATCCAATATCACCTACCACCACTGTGACATCAGTGATGTGAAAAACACGAGGGTTCAAATCTGACAGAAGTTCTTAAACTGTCATGTAACAAAAGATTTCAGTTACTTTTTCAAACCAATAAAGTAACTAACTACAAAACTAAAATGTGAATATAATATCAGGTTGCAAGTTCTTAGGTTGCAAGTTCTTTTGATGTCATTTACTATTTCAGCCATACAACTATGAATTGCAGCTGGTGTGTGACCATTCATCAGGGAATGCAAGCTGAAGAACTGAGGTCTGACACTGGAAGAGAAGAAACATCAGATAAATTATTTCCTGGAAACCTTTATTCTGTTCCTTGTGTAATTGCATTTCAATACAGTCTTTAATTAAGTAATAATATCCTATTCTTTCCCTTTTTTTTTATTTTTTTTTTTTTTTTTGCCTCTAACGTTTAATGCAGAAAATTAATTCCCTCAGTAGTTAGATTAAGGTCTCAGAAGCAACTCTTGGTTGTGGTGTTCTCTAGCTCCTGTGCAGCTTGATCTCTCATCCTCAACTATATTTTTTGCAGGTTTGGGTTTTATTACATGTGAGTTTTTATGAACAGATAACATCAAAGTTAGGTGAATTTTGAGTGTCTTTTATCACAGCTTTGCAGGTGGCTACCAGAGACGCTATTTGCTTTTTGTGCATCTCAGGCTTGAACAACAGCACACAATGACAAGAGAAAAGTTTCAGTGGTTGGTTGATCTGTTCCCAGACTAAGGCTGTTTCTACTAAACATTTAAATGTGATAATTTTTCATGTGGAATGTTGCATTTGCACTGAAAATTGTGAAAAAGAATGGGATATAAGCAGCTGAGCTGCAGTTCTCACAAGACAGGAAAATAACATTTAACATAAAATTCCCACAGTTTTAAACATAAAAGTTTGAGGTTGAAAATTGATGAGGTCAAGCTCACACCTGAAGCATTCAGTATTTCATTGAAAAGTCAATATGCTCCTCAAGGGAGCAAAATCAATCCTCCTCCTAATTCTGCTTCCAAGTGTCAGCCTGCATTAAGTGAAAACGTTACCAGGTAATGGCAGGACAGCACAGAATAAATCAAGGAAAATTCTCTTCTCAGTGTACTTTAACTTCCATATGAATTTTAAGAGAAGAAACTATATGTAGTTTTGCTTACTTAGCCTGTATCAGTTCCTTTCTTTACAGTTATAATGAACTTTTAGAGGTGGGATGATGTCCCTGAAGAATACTGTGTTTCTGTCCCAGCCAGTCCATGTCTTCAAGTATTGGAAATACAACCTTTTTTTCTTGGCAAAGCAATAAAATTTGATATCTGCTGTTTTTATTTAATGCCTTCTTAAAAGCATCTTTTCCAACACATCACTGATGGAAAAACCTGTAAGCTTTTTTGCATTGTCCTGAGGAAGTTAATTCATTCTTTTCTAGTCTATGGATAATACAATCCAGATCTCAGGTTTGCACTTCATAGAACTGTGTGACTCAGCTGTCATGGCTAATTCTATTTTTGTGTGTCCATACCCTCAGCCTGTGCTTCTGGTTTGCTGCAGTGTGTGTTTGGCTGCACTCAGGCAGATGTTCTTCATTTTGCCCTCTCTTTTCAGTCTCATAACTAAGCCTAAAGTGAGAACATAAAAAAACCCAAATACTCCAGGATTGTGATGAAAATAAAGCTTTCTTAGATGTCATTAACCCGTGAAGGTATTTAATCAATCAAGATTTGATGGGAACATGGGAAATATTTGAGACTTACAAAGTTTTATTATGACACAAATTTTTGGCTGATGGGTTTTTGTACGAAATTCTTTTACAAATATTTAGGAAATCTGATTTTTCAATGTATGGTCCTGAGACTTTGTTATGGCTCTCACCTGTGCCTGGAGCTAATAAATAGCTGCAATAGCAAAATTTGAAAGGCAATACTGTAGATTCTTATGGCAGTCTTCTTTCTAAAAGCTACTGAAATGTCTTTTTCTCCACTAAAATCAGATGTTTTATCAGAAGTGGTTTGATATAGATTGTCTATACCGTCTCATTGCTGTATTAGTTTACAGGACAGGGAACCTACTGCACACAAGAGGCACCTCCAAATAATCTGTTCAAGAAATGGCAATTAATAATTGCTTTTGCTTGTCTTTATCAAATCCACTACTGTGCACTGAGTATGACTCTTTCAGACAATCTCTGCTGCTTTGTGGAAATATTTCTTGAGAAAAACATTCTCTCTTTATGGTGTAGTTACAGGGTTATTTTGTTTTTATTATGGCTCTCATTTTTACTATTATGAAAATAAACATATGCATGAGAGCAGGATTTTTATTATTTGAGAATTAATCAAAATGCCACTTTTTTGCATTAATGTAATGATTTTTATGTTTGATAGGCAATAAAACATCTGTTAACTATCTACTATGATACTATACCACAAATTAAGTCTTTTTCCATAAACATCATAAAGGTATATGTGATGTTTCAGTAGACTGACATGAAAAATACCATTGTAATACACATGCTTATGATAATTTTATATGTGAAATAACTGCATGCCAGGAGGCGAACTTCAACTCTTTCTAATAAATCTGAGGAAAAACCATCAGAGCACAAAAACCTACTGACCTTTGCTGCCTTCAGATAATTGTTCTTTCCTGCAATACTGCTTTGGAGTTTTAATGTCATGTGTAAGTGAATCTAGGGCTCAGGAATGGAATCCTGCTTGCAGAAGATACCAAAGGGAAAAAAAATATTTTACTAACATACTTGTCCTCATTTTGTTGCACAAATTGTTGCAGCCATTGCAAAACTTCCATAAAGAAAGAAGAATTTTTAGAAATTAATTATCTATGCGAATAAATCATATCGTTAGTGATTAGTGAACAAAACAACATTATGAAAATGCCTCCATCTTTTTTGTGCCTAATGAAGCTTCAGACAGTTATTAATTTACAGAGGCGTAGCACTGTAATCAAAGCCACTGCCCCTTTAATCTTCACTTTCTCATAATCCAGGCCTTGAATCCAGTTTCCTAATTTTCTAGTACAGTCTCCTTTTTATACAGACTGACTGCTGTCAAGGATTTAAGGGAAAATACAGACCACATCATGTATCCTCATTATGATATTTCCTATCCCTCAATACAGACATAGCTTAATCACCTTAAAAAAGCCCCAATTATTTCTGCTTGAAATCCCCATGAAAAATGGACCATATGTCAAAATACTGTTTCCTTTACATTGACAGTACATCATCTTATTCATAAAGCAAACATTTCATCATTCATGCTCTTTCCCTTTTCTCTACTAAAGCAGGATTTCCATGTAAAGAATTTCCACATGATTTAAAGTATATTTTGGACTTTTCAAATAATTTCTCAAAAGCCAGCCAAACACCATGCCCCCAAGCCAAGCTTCAGGGGTATCAAAGAAGGATCTTCTAGTTAGTTCTTTCTCCCCCACAGGAATTCATAGAAGCACTTTGCTTCTGTGTGCTTGAAAAACTAAAATAACTAAAATCATTTTTGAAAACACCACAACTTCTTCTTGTACTAGCCCTCTGAAATTCACCTGTCTAACAATTTTGCCTGTCAATTTTGAAGACAGAAGACAAAATTAGTGCAGAAAAATAGTTCTTTTTTATGGAAATACCCCTCTCATCCCCTGCCCTCACATCACCCCCCCAAAATATATTTACTTCTATGGGAAGGTAAAAATTTTGGAGCACTGAAATATCTGTTTCTAAATATTTTTATTGTCATGTAAATTAATCTTCTTGGCCTATCTCTGGTCAGTGTTCCTTCTTTAGAAAATCTGCTGCTGCTGGTGGTTTGCAAAGGTAATTTGTCTCCCA
Organism: Trochalopteron elliotii; assembly: GCA_024734555.1. Taxonomy (NCBI): domain Eukaryota; kingdom Metazoa; phylum Chordata; class Aves; order Passeriformes; family Leiothrichidae; genus Trochalopteron; species Trochalopteron elliotii. The sequence goes on from JANPWX010000076.1 coordinate 1,946,235, forward strand.
AGTTTGCAGGTCATGTCCAAACCACCAAGTGGTGCTTTCCGGATGATTAAACTGTGGGACACGTTCCAGTGAGCAGGTCTGAAAGCACATGCTGACCCTATCTAAATCTTTAGCCAGATAAAACCTGGGAACACCTCAGCTCCCCCCAGCCTCCACCTGAAGGCAACCTGGGCGCCTGGTCCAGAATATGGTCCCTCTCCACACCAGCAGCACAGCAGCCTGTCCTGTGGGTCCTCACAGGAAATGCTTCTTCCCCCTTGATCAGACATAGCTGAAGCCTATGCACATATATGAAGAAGGAATTTTGTATAAACAGCTATTTATTACAAACATAAGTTCTGCAAAATCTGGAAGTTCAATTGAAAAATTATTTTTTAATGAAAAACATTGAAACATTACAATTCCATTTATCATCAACATAAAGATTTGCTACACAATGAATTCTGACATATCTTCAGGAGCCTTGTGATCTAGAAGCTGTTATTCTCCTTTATCTCCTAGGAAGCTTTCTGGACAAATGACATTTCCCATGATTTACTGGAAACATCCTTTACTATAGTGAAGAATGGCATTTCTTTATAAGAGCACAGATTTCACCTGATGAGGTTTTAGTTCTATTCCTCTCTTCTCCCCTTACTAAACCGTATTTCTGAGGTGGAGGACTGAGACATCCAGGTCTGAAATACATTCACACATTCAGGCACTGTTGGGACTTTAGGAGACGTGAGTTCCAGATCAATGTACCTTCCCTACAGTACATTCACAGCATCAGTTGAGCAGCCTGTCATCTTCAGAGCATCCAAAGTTGTGCCTTACCCCAATGACTGGCTGTAATAGATGTAATTATAAATTCGTGCAATTAAAACGTAAAAGGAAGTTATAGTAGATGATAGAATGTATATTTTCTATAACCCTGTGAGTATAAAAAGTAACCTTAATTCCCAGACTGGGACAGGCGTTCACCAAATACCGGGACATGCTTTGTATACAAACTAACATCTCAATTTACACCAGAAAGGAGGGTGGCTTGCCAGGATGTAGCTCCTTGAGCTAATCAGATCTTGGGCACCCAGACCATCAACCCACCACCAACACATTGACACCCATTTCGAGGGTGGACCCTGAATTTGACGACATCATCATCCCAAAGGAAGATGCCCGGAAAATCCTTTCAGACCCGGCCCAGCACCGGGAAATCTGTTCAGGGTTCATCATCAAGTGAAAGACTAGGTTTGAATTTGAAAAACACAATACCTCTGCTGCCAAGAGGCACAAAATACAGTATAAGAACCCGGACTCAACTACTAGCAAATTGTGGAACAGTGCGAGATAGCAACCCTGCTGTCAGTCGGCTGTTTCACCCAACATTCGAATGTTGTTCCCTGTGGCTGTCCCAGATAGATTTAAAATGGAAAAATAAAATTTATTCTTTATATCCAATTGGCTAGTTGATCATTTATAACACTGGCTATAAAGTAGAAAGCATACAATACATTTTCTATGACTTCAGATTTCAGCACACCACCCATCGGGAAGTCCTGGATCCATCAGCCCAGGCACCCACATGGAAGTCCTGGATTACTTACGGATAATGGCCACACAACTCACTCCCTTCAAAGAATCCAGGACCCAGGAGCCAAAGAAAGCCAGCAGAATATTTTGACCTTAGGTTGAGGTTCAGAGACTAAGAATGATGGGCAGAGACCGCTGCTGGTTTTACTGCTTAGGAGTATCAACAGAGAATGTTAAAATCTGTTAAAATGCATTAAATCTGGGCAAGCTGGATATATGGGCTGAGGCCAATACCAAGTGCCAGGTCCTACACTTTGGCTAGAACAACCCCAGACAGCACTACAGAATGGGGACAAAGTGGCTGGAAAGAGACCCAGTGGAAAAGGACCTGGGGGTGCTGGTCAACAGCAGCTGAACATGAGCCAGTGTGTGACCAGGTGGCCAAGAAGGCCAGTGGCATCTTCACCTGTATGAGCAATAGTGTGGCCAGCAGGAGCAGGGCAGTGATTGTCCCTCTGTACTCAGCACTGCTGAGGCCACACCTCAAAATCTCATTTGCAGTTGTGAGCCTGTCATTGCAAGAAAGAAATTGAGGGACTGGAGTGAGTCCAGGGAAGGGCAATAGAGCTGGTGAAGCACCTAAAGAGTGAGTCCTATGTGAAGCAGCTGAAGGAGCTGGGGATGTTTAATCTGGAGAAGAGGAGGCTCAGGGCTGACCCTATAGCTCTCTACCACTCCCTGAAAGGAGGTTGTAGCCAGGTAGTGGTTGGCCTCTTCTCTCAGGCAGCCAGTGACAGGATAAGAGGAAATGGCCTCAAGTTCCATCAGGTAAGGTTCAAACTGGACATCAGGAGGAATTGTTTCACAGGAGGTGTTGTTAAACAATGGAATGGGCTGCCCAGGGAGGTGATGGAGTCACCATCCCTGGAGTTATTCACAAAACGGCTGGACATAGTACTTAGTGCCAAAACCTAGTTGACAAGGTGGTGTTTCAAAGATTGGACACCATGATCTTGGAGGTCTTTTCCAACCTAATTCTGTGAAATCACACAATCACAGAATCACTAGGTTGGAAGAGACCTTCAAGATCAGTGATTCCAACCCATGCCCCAACACCTCAACTAAAGCATGGCACAGAGTTCCACATCCAGCCTTTTTTTAAACACATCCAGGGATAGTGACTCCACCACCTTGTGATAGATATGATTATAAATTCGTGCAATTAAATGTAGAAGCTATAGTAAGTGTAGTAGATGATAAAATGTATATTTTTGTAACCCTGTAAATGTAAGACTAATCCTGGTTCCCGGAATGGGGCAGGAGTTTTCCAAATACCGGGACATGCTTTGTGAACTGTAAATGTACAAGTTAACACCTTGATTTACACCAGAAAGGAGGGTGGCTTTCCAGGATGTAGCTCCTTGAGCTAATCAGATCTTGGGCACCCGGACCATCAACCCATCGATACCAATTTCGAGGGTCGACCCTGAATTTGACGACATCATCATCCCAAAAGAGGATTCCCGGAAAATCCTTTCAGACGTGGTCCAGTACTGGGAAATCTGTTCAGGATTCATCACCAAGTGAAAAGACTAGGTTTGAATTTGAAAACACAATACCTCTGCTGCCGGGAGGCACAAAATGCAGTATAAGAACCCGGACTCAACCACCAGAAAATTGTGGAATAGTGCAAGATAGCAGCCCTGCTGTCGGTCATCTGTTTCACCCAACATTCGAATGTTGTTCCCTGTGGCTGTCCCAGATAGATTTAAAATGGAAAAATAAAACTTATTCTTTTATCCGATTGGCTAGTTAATCGTTTATAACAACCTCCACAGGCAGATCATTCCAGTACTTAATCACCCTTTGCATAAAAATCTTTTCCTACTATCCAACCTCAATTTCCCTTAGTACAGCTTAAGACTCTGTTCTCTTGTTCTGTCAGTTAATGCCTGGAGAAAAAGACTAACCCCCACCTGACTACAGCCACCTTTCAGGAAGTTGTAGAGAGCTCCTTTCACTCTTTAGTCAAACTACTGTTAGTTCAGTAATATCCACTTGTCTTCTTAATGGATGACTCGCATCCACGACTGAATTTCCACATATTTGAGTCTGACTCATCACTGTTTAAGTTGGAATTGTTCTGCCTCACATTTTTTGTAACTACACTGTTAGTCTTTGGTTACTCATATTAGTAGCTTTGCCATGGCCTCACGTCTCCCCCCTTCCAACTTTCTAGCATCTGTGAGCCAGAGCCAATGTTTTCTGTCTGAGACAGACTGGAAGACTTATTGCCTCCTCCATTAAAGAGGAATCTTTGCTCCTCAGAAAAGCCAGTCACAGCTTTATCACTACTTGCTGCTGAGTGTACACTACAGCTGATCTAAAAAAGCCTTGGAAGGTGCTTGAGAATTAGAGTGGCTGGCAAGGCAAAGAAGTGGCAGTCACTCCCCGCCGCCTCCAAGAATTCACATTCTGTAAGGGGGATTTTCCTCTCATTTAAGCCTGAAAACATTTCTGAGAGGAACAGTTTGTCCTCAAGTTGGCATAATGTTGCATTAAACATTTGCCACTTACTGTTCTGCAAGCTGTTAAGCTTCCTGTGAAAGCAGTAAGATACCACAGAAGCACGCTTTTGTAAACAGAGTCCTACATCATTTTATTAAAGTACTGTGGCAATATTATCTGGGAACAAAACAAGGGGAAGTTGCATCACTATGTGGGCTGGAAATGAGGCAAGGGGAATTATTAGCCTAAATTAACACAGAAAAACAAATTATATTCAGCCAGGAAGTGTTTTACAAGGAAGAAGATGTAGTAAGGAAAGATACGACTTTAATGATAAGCATAAGAGATAGGATATACAGATTAAAAGAAAGGAAGGGTGTAATTTGAGCTTAGTCCTGAGTTGTAATTAAAATGCGAAATAAAAAGAATGCCAATGAAAATTTCAATACACTCTGAGAAAGGCATAGAAATAAAGGAGAAATGCACTTATTACAAAGATTCTGGAGAACATTCCAAGTGAGCAAGAAGTCCCTTCTGTTCTAACTGTACAAGGACATCAGCATCATACTTGGCAACACTGTCCCGTTGCTTTGCTAAGGCCATTGCTATCCTTACTCAATAAATTGTAGAGCTTATTAGGAGTCTTGAATTATAACCCTAATTGCTATGTGCTTCACAAGCCCCCTACTGCTAACAATCCAATTACAACACAAGAATCCACAGATAAACATAGATGAACACCATTCAGTGTATCCATGTGGTACTTTCTAGCCTAGCATCTCCATAAAAATGGGAAAACATATTGAAACTTTCTTATTCCCCATGACAGACATTGGGTGCAAAACACCCCCATCCTAACCACTACCATCTCTGCACTCTAAATGTATTTCTTGCAGGTTTCTGTTTTTCTGAGTGGATCTCAGTAAATGTAGCACAATGAGAATCCTTGTACTTGTCTGTATCTTTGCAAATGTGATCAGGCTGAACTTGCTCAAGAGGTGTCAAGTAAATAATGTAATAAACTAGTAAAAGCACCTCACTACTTTACAGAAGATTAAACATGCCCAGAACTTTTTTTATACTGAAACTGCATAGACCAAAATATCCAGAATGTCAGCACTAGTGACGACTTTTTGTCTCCAAAGGATCTAGATTGCTTTCAGACTGCCTAGAGGGAGTGGTGTCTGTTCTGTACTAACTCCCAAGTAGTGCCCAAGAGCTGCTGGGAGGAGTCTGAGCTGATCCAGCCCAAACCAGGGACAAGATTAATGATCTAGCACTACAGACGACTGAGTTTATTATTCTGGAAGATTTAGAGTAAGAGACACCTCCCATGGCACTAACCTCAAGGAAGTCATGAGCAAGAATTAATCAGAAAACGATGGTGCTTTCAGGGATTTACTGCAAAAGCACATTAATTAGACTGCACCCCTGAACGTACCAGAGGCCAAAAACAGATCAATACTCCAGAAAGCAACCTCCTAATGGAGCTCTTGTTCAGCAGAACACTGCTTGGAAGGGCAAACTCAGGACTGTAAGCTCAGAAAAGTTTTTCTTTCGTCTGTTTCTACAGCAAGGCAGTTGAGTGCTGCAGTGGGGGAGGCTGAGGAGGAAGACAAGGGCATCCCTATTTACAGACAAGACTGCACCAGAAGTGCCTGACTTACATAAGCAATTTGTTCTCTTGTTTGTGTAAGCAATCCAGCTAGACCACAAATACCATCCTGAGTGCTCAGGTGAAAAGTACTTGCAAGTCATTGTTCTGAGAAAATGCTCTGAAAAGCAGAGCCCAAGGCTGTGACATCAATTGCAGACCGCTGTATACCATGACTGGATGCTGGTGAGTCATGGCATGCATAAACCAGCAGCATTTGAGAAGACCTTCATATAACCAGGTCCAGTAAAATTTATTTTTCTAAATTTGCAATTAACTCAGCTTAAATTGACATAATTGGGAGAATCTGACTCATAGCCTTTTTATAAGTGTATTTTTAAATCTCATTTATAAGATAAATGCATCTTCTGTTTCTGAAATGACATAAATATAACTTTTTTTTTTTTTTTTTAATGAAGCTATGCTTCATTTCACCCAGTAAAGGAGCCAAACCCTAGTTTATTAGTACTTGGTCTATGTCTGGCTGAGAAATGAATCAATACCCCTAAATCCTGCCCTAAATGAACTTTTGTGCTAAGTTGTGTCTTACAGCACAGCTGAGGATTTACATCAACACACTGACTCAGATCCTGCCTGGAGCCACAACTGGATTTTTGTTCCTGTTAGAGAGACCAAAGTCTTTCTTTGGCCCTCTCCTTCTTTTTTTTTTTTTTTTTTTTTTTTTCATATAAAACCACCAACTCTAATTCTAATCTGGGCTGCAGAGCAACTTCTCCTATGCCGAGGGAGCCGGCCTGGGGTGGCAGCTGGAGGGGCCGCGCCGAGCAGCAGCGGCAGGAGCAGGTACTCGCTCAGCAGCGTAAAGAGGTGTCGCTAGGCAACGAGGGTAACCATGGATACCTGCATCCCCGGCGGCCCGCGGGCTGCTGAGATTAGTCATTCATCTGGAAAAACACTTAAAAAAAATAATAATAATTAATGTGTTACAATGAAACACTGTGTCTGCATAAATGTTGTTGCAATGACGAGATTCAATTTAATAGAACTTACTTTACTGGGACCTGGTGTTTGCTCCACCTGAACACTCGGAGAACTCTAGGTCATAGAATCATGGAATCACAGAATAGTTTGGGTGGGAAGAGACCCTAAGGGTCATGTAATACCATGTCCCCTGTCACAGGCATGGACAACTTCCACTGAACCAAGTTAAAAGCCCCATCCAGCCTGGCTTTGAACACTTCCAGTGACGGGGCATGGTCACTCACTTCCAAACATTTTGAGCTGCAGCATTAGTGACAGAACCAGATCTCTGGCCAAGAGTCACATGTTTTTAAATCCTTCACTAGAGAAATACCCTGAAGCTTAAAATACTACAAGAAAAGCAGTAGAGTTCCTTTACATATAAATTGCCCAGTGGGACTGACTGTTGCTTGCCCAGCAGTCTGGCATTGGTGTTTGGTTGGAAGGTATGATTCCTTGCTGATTAATATCAAAGTGCCCAGTAATAATGTGCCCATAACTAGTGCTCTCCCACCTTTCACATGTTGGAGGTTTCCAATTAGCAAAGGCAGCTCAGAAAGAGCAGCATCCTGGAGGCCACAGCAGCAGGACAAAGAGCAGCCAAGGTCACCAAGCACCTTCCTTTCAGCTCTTGCAGGAATGTGATTGTGTAAATACATGCGCATGATTTTAGCAAAGCCAGAAAACCTCCAAAATCCTTTGCAGTCTGTGGCCACTACACCCTGAACAAAATTCCTTCCCAGTTCCAAGCTTGGGAACCCATTCAACCCTATGCTTGTGTGCCTCATTACACACATTCCCTGCAATACTGGTATTACCAGTCTCTTTCCTACCCCTTCTTTCCCCTAATGGTGAATACTTGAGTCAATAAAATCAGCCTGTAGTTAGCACAGGCATTTACAGGAGCGTGGATTTGTCCTTGCACAAGTGGTGTACTCAAAGTGATTAGCTCAGTCATTCCTGATAGGGTCTTTTAAACAAATTATTAATTCCTGTGTGTTTGAGGGATGTTGATTAGTATGAGAGTTTACAGCATCAGAAGAAATTATAAAAGACATATCAAGGAGATCAGCTGCTTAATAAAAAGAAATCTTTCTTATCATCTATGATGTGTTGGCTATTTTAAATATGAATGTAAAGGAATAAGCAAACCAAACAATGATAACACACATGCTATATGTATTACCTATTCTGCCTTAATTAAAATAGTTTACTTTGTTTACTATTGGAATGAGGCAGGCCGTGTGACTTGCTTTAATCTGCTTATTCAACTTCTTTATTAAAATCATGCTTTTCAGCTGTGATCACTAAGCCAAATAATACACAGTGTGAGCAAAAAGCTTATGAAAATCTGTAAAAACTATTTTGATCAGTCTTAACCAAAAGTTGAATTTGGCTTCAAACAATGAACCATTTTTTCTGTGAAGCCTTTTAGGAAATCCCACTGCAAAAATTCTCAAGCTTAAATGGTAGCTACAGAAGATACCATTTTTTTGCTGGAAACATTTAGAAAATTTGTTTTAGTGTGCATCATAGAAAAACAGAGAAAGGAGAAAAAAAATTTTTGACTCAGTTGTGCATTTGCAATACTGACACAGTCATAAACTACATTTCGATCAGCCTTGTGGTTCAGCTTCAGTGATGCCGACGTCCTTGGACTAAAGTATTTGTAAGTAGCTCCATGGTTTAATAGATTTTGCTTCATGAAGCCTAAATGTACATGCACATCTATACAGTGTCCTTGCACTCTCACACACACTTGCACAGTTAACAGAGATTCTGATTTAACAATCAGGAAGAGGCTTTTCCTCAGAGTTGTGAAGAAGTTGAAGCCTCAGCAATGGGGGCTTTCACTGTAAATGATGTATCATGGAGAGCAAAAAGTTTTAGACTTGGTAATTGTGATTAATATATTTTATATTAAGGTAACAGACATCTGAAAACAACCCAAAGAAAGACCAGAACAAGACACACTGTAACGGATGCTTGTTATCAAAACCTATTTGATTTACTTGCCGGACTACAAATTGCATCACAAATTCATTTTCACATGACTTCTCAGACGTTCTGCTTTAGACTGGGTCAGAAATGCTTTGGCCTTTCTCATAGTGGTACTGAATTTCTGCTCCCCAACCCAGTCAAAAGCAGAGTCACATCAGGCTGTAAAAAATGAATGAATAAATTATTCACTAAGTAAAAAAAAAAATATTCCGGAACACTGAAGCTGATAAAGCCTGTTTTTCTTATAAATCTGTGCCTTGAACTTCTTTGACTTTGGCCACACAAGGCAGAGAAAACACTGCTTTTCACAAACTGTGACGCCCAAATGAAGTTTTTCATTCCAGGCTTCAGGTTCCTTTTTCATGCGCATTCTAATAGAGCATACATTCCTGTTGCAGACTTTAATTAACAAACTTTCTCTCCTCTAACTGTTAATTTATTTGCATAAATCTTGGGGCTTATTTATTTTTGAAATGTTCATTACTTTGTCAGAGTAGCAGAAATCAGACAGAACTTTCCAGTTATTAGGGAGGATTCAAAAAAATCACCATATATGCAGAATTACCTCAGCACGTGCAGTTGTACAAAACCCATTTATTTCTAACGAACAAAAAACCCAAACCTAAAAAAAAATTATAATTTTGAATTCCAAAAATGTTTTATTTTTATTATAATCTGGCTTTGACTTCTTTGTGCTGTTATCACCTGGGAAGGTTCTGAAGACTGATTTTTGGTTCAGATTCTCCAGTGACAGCTATTAATCTCTTCATATCTAAATTATCTCTTAAAGGATGGAAAGTTTCTTTTCCACATCTTCTCTTCATTATTATCTATTCACAGAAGTGTTGGAGTTGGTTCTGAATGCTAAGAAGGAGCACCTCTTAGCTTGCTAATGAGGACAAACATAACATCAATACAACTGTGACTAGCTTTAGAAGAATTTCCTGAGGTGATAAAATTAGTTCTTTACACGAAAAGGTGCTGAATATTCCCACAGGGGAAAAGGTTGTTAGTGTGTTTCTTGTACATCTCTGCAATATTTATTTTTGAACAGAGTGCTGGAACGTACAGTTCATACAATGTGATCAAGTGAGTGCTTTTACATTTCAAACTGCATTAAATGGATCCTATTTCACCCCTACTGCACTTGTGGCTGAGCACAAAATAGATTTCTCCCTAGAAGAATGCCTGGAATTGTCTGTTTTTCTTAATAATTTATTTTACTACTTAATGTTCTTCAATTTAATAGGCCAGTATCTGTAACAAACTGCATTTTTAACATCTGTTTTCACAACATTTTCCCCATGGGCTTCAATAAAGTCCAACGCTATGGCATATAGTTTGTGAAATTCAAGAGTTCATGGACAAATTTAAGCACAGTAGAGTCAGGGTGCCCAAAATCGATCCCACCCACCTATAATCTGGATTTTGGGGCTGAATGTGCCTAGAGCAGAAGTGACCTCTCATGCTACTGAGATTCCCTCACCTGCAAGGAATATTACAGTTGCTGGACACAAACAGGACCCTCAGGCGTTGTGTATACCAAGTTTGCCCACATTTTGGGCCTTACAGTGTGCAGTGGCCTGGGAGGGCAAACACAAGGCCATATATGTCTGCAGCAGTGTTTTCCCAGTTTCTGATCTGAGCTCTGCAGTATCCATTTAAGGGACATGAGATAAAAAGCACAAACAGTATTGGGAATACACATTTCCTCATTTTACATGAGTTTTTGTCTTCCTGGGGCCATCAATTTTTTGCAGTCTTTGGCATACTTATCCAACTTCATCTGCACTGTTGATTATCTGGCAGCCTGCTGCTTCCCCAGACTCTGAGACAAGGAAGATGTGGTTTCATCATCTCCCAGAACAAAGGTGATGGCCAAGGTCTTGCATTTCTTGGGGAAGTGCTTTAATTCCCTAGCTGTTGAACAAATGCACGTATTTATGCAAATGCAACCCAGGGCTGGGAAATTCCAAGGTGATGTACCTGCCTGCAATGAGTCCCCCCATGACAAAGTTTCAGCCACTGGACAAAGTGTAGTGTAGATGACCAGGCTGCGCCTAGTGTCCATCTTGCTGAAAATAGTTTTTAGATCTTAGGAAAACTCTAACTTTTCTTCAGAGATAAAAAGCAACTCTGGCTCACATAACAAACACAAAGGAAAATTGCCAGAACTTGGCTCTTCAGTGATGGGCCCACTGTAGTGGCAAAGTAAAAACCTCCTATCTAAGATATTTAGCAACTGTATGATGTGGCAACAAATCAAGAGTTGTCTTCTCTGTCCACTGTAAAATAGTCTAAAACACCAATCAATTCTCAATTAGACTACAAGGTACAAAAACTTAGAAAATATTTGTCTGCTCTGTTGATTCATGGGAATTTTGTAGCTTTTTTTGAGGCTTTATTTGGGTAGGTTGCTAACCTTGGCAGGAAGTTGAATGGCATCTTGTAGGAGTGCCATCTGACCTACTTAGCTCTAGTGAGATACTTTCTTTCTATGTGAAACGCCAAACAAACCCAAAAACTAAGTCAAATATTGGCCCTTATGAGAATTAGCTGCACAAGGGTCAGCGAACTTTCTGAAATTCTTTTTGTCTGCATAATTCACTTTCAACTTTGATAGTCACTAAAAATAATACTACTGCATCATCACAAATATTACCTGCCCATGATAATATGGGCATGCTATCTTTGACATCGGACTGCAAAATAAACTGTTGTATGATACTTTCTATCAACATGAAGTGCTAATTTAACTTAACTGAAGGAAGATTTTTTTCAAAAATCATACAACCTTAAAATTATAAAATCATTAAAGTCGGAAAAGATCATCAAGGTCATTAACCTTTGGGGAAACACTACCTTTTCAACTCAACCATAGCACTGAGTGCCTTGCCCAGGTATTTCTTGAACACCCCATGGGATGGTGTCCACCTCCCTCGGCAGCCTGTTCCAACATTTGTGGTCACCTTTGTACTAGTCTGAAAGCAGACCAATGGGAGATCTCAAGTCAGAAACACAATTTAATAGGAAAATTAAAATAAATGCAATAATGCAGAAACCCTGACAGACTCCGAACACAACCTGACACCCTGTTTGTCAGGGTGTTGGTAGCAGTCCAATTAGACGGTGGCTGCAGTCCTCCTGGAGTGATAGATGTGTTTCTGTTAAAGCAGTAATCCTGTAGAAGGGTTTGAGCTTCCTCTAAAGGTCCAGTGTGTTATTGAGCTCTTGTCCTCTGGGAATTCAGTGGATAAGGCTGATTGTGGTGTTCCAAATCTCAGATTATATCCAGGTAAGAATGCTTGGCTCCTCCCCCTGGGTGGAGCATCTCACAATGGGATGATGAAATTTTATCAGTCGTGCAGTGAGACTCAATGGCCAATTAACGGAAGATACCCCCTGGAGGGTGGAGGGAGGATGGGTCGTGGAAGAGATAAAGAATACTTGTCCCACCTGGATTTAACAGTTGGCCCATTAACAGAAGATATCCCCTGGAGTTACCAGGGATGAGTCATGAAGGAGATAAGGAACACTGCCCAACCTGGTTTTAACAGTTCATGAAGATGATGATAGAATACATACTTTTGGGTACATCTTACATTTTAATCTAAGACAGCCCTCAATGAAGAAATTCTTCCTGATGGGCAACCTGAATTCCCTTGGCAGAATTTGGGTCCATTTTCTATTTTCCTTTTGCTGGCTGCCTGGGAGAAGAGGCTGACCCCCATCTAGCTACATCTTCCTTTCAGGCAACTGTAGAGGACAGAAAGGTCTCCTCTGAGCCTCCTCTCTTCCAGGCTAAAAAACCCAAGCTCCCTCAGCTGCTTCTCATCAGACTTGTGCTCCTTTGCTTTTTGAAGTGGTGTGTTTTTTGTTTTATTGGTTTTATGTATGTATTTGTTCCTTGTTTTATATTATTTTTTATAAGTTGTAATGGTTTGTCCCATGTCACCCATGTTTAACCCTTCTTGGTTTTACCCCAACCCTCGTTATGTGTCAATCATAAATTATACAGCCCCTGGGTCTTGTCTATCACTTTGAGGCCTCTCCCAAAAGTCTAGAATGTTCCAGTGAGGGCATCGAGTGCTTGGACAAGACTCTGGCTGTCTCCCTGCCTGAGTTATTGATTAGTTTTAATATGTGTCATTTACCTGCAGAGCCATGCCCACATGATCCCTGACGTGTCCTCAGTTAAACCCATCCCCGGGTTTCTCCCCCCAACAAAAGATGTTATTTTCAGGTGACCTCTCTTTTTCTGCTTGGGGCTCCTACTGGCAAGGGGTCTCTGCAGAGGCAGACACCCTGAACTGAGGTTATCCCCACTGTGGGATGAATAAAGCCAGTGGTTGAACCCTGAGCAGACTGTCTCTTTCTTTTCTGCTGTCAGCGCTTCACTCCTGCGGGCAAACCAGAACCCACGGGATGGGCAAGGTTCATTCAGAGACCGAGCCGTGCCCCTTCTTGCCGTGGGGCCAGGGCTGGCCAAGGCAAAGAGACACTGACACCGCAGCAGCTTTTCTCTGGACTCACTCCAGCCCCTCAATGTCTTTTTTGCAGTGAGAGGCCCAGAACTAGACACAGCACTTGAGGTGTGACCTCACCAGTGCTGGTGCCAAGAACAGAGGGACAATCTCTTCTCTGGTCCTGCTGACCACTCTATTACTGATACAGACCAGGATCCTATTGGCCTTTTTGGCCACCTGGGCACATACTGAATCATGTTCAGCTGCTGTTGACCAGCATGTCCAGGCTTTTCTGGAAAGCTGGGCAGCTTTCCAGATGCTTTGTCCCCAGCCTGTAGTGCTGCCTGGGGTTGCTTTGACACAAGTGCAAGACGCAGTACTTGGTCTTATTGTACCTCATGTTGTTCCTCATGGTACGTTGACCTAGTCTATCCAAATCCAACTGCAGGTGATAAATCAGATTAAATTTTCATTGGTGAAATGTATGGAAGATTTCTGTCCCGATATTTTATTCTTTATAAACATGAGTGCAACACAATAAAGACAAGCAAATATTCTAGTTTTGTATGTAAAAGCATCTATTATGTATTTATACATATCAAGTATTCATTTATACATAAGGAAATAGGAGGTAAAAATATTCATTCCCCATCTAGCCATCTTAAATTAGAAGTCAGGTTCATACATTTCACCAGAGATGTGATATTGAGAAATCTGGAGGATGCGCAATTGGCAGTTAAAATTTACTTAAATCAAATTGCAAGATAACTGTTGTTTAATATTTTACTTGGATGTAGGTTATTTTCTGCTTAACACATCTGTTAAGCTGCAAATTCAGAACTGTTCTTAGTGAGAGTCTGAAAGCACATATTGCTCATCACCACCTAATTTGCTAGGGATCACACAAAAGAATATTTGTATTCCACTATATTACACCACATCTGAAACATACATATTGTAGTTTAGGTCACAAAGTATGTGACAGTGAAAAGGTAGCATTACAAATCTAGCAAATTAGACAGCAGTGGTCTTTTGTTAGATGGTTGAAAACGTTGGCAGTCCCAGGCTGGTCATTGGTCTGTCTGTCAGTCTGTAGGAGGCTGTTGGTGAAACCTGTGAGCAATCCCCAGCTGACTTCAGGCAAAGGTGTTTGGGCTTGTATCACCTCTGTCATGGGCTGTCTTGCCAGTCTTGTCTGAAAGTAGATTAGAAATTGAATGTACAAGTGTTTTGGCAGCCAAGTCATAGAAATCTGAATAGCACATGTGGGGCCTTTAAAGTCTTTGGCTGGGACAGGTTCAGAAGAGACATTTTCCCACAGCCTGACGGATGCCTTTCATGTAATTTATGTTCCTCATCGAAAGAGTCTGAGTTTTCTGCAGGCAAAAGATTTGTATTGGAAAGTGTTTTGAGTACCTTTCTGAGGTCAGTAAAGAGAACTTCTTTTTTTTTTTTTTTTTTTGGCTAAACAATCATCTCCCATTCCTGCAAGTTTTCTAAATATTTTTTCTTGGTTTATTAAAGCAAATGGGACCACATGTGGTCATAGTCATGGGCTGTGAGAGTATATGGTACAAGGAACTTCCCTTCCAGGAATTAAACGGTGGTGCAAAGTTGTGGTATCATTTTCTAAGTCACCTGCACACACATGACCTCGTCAGGCACAGTGCACTCCAGGGTTTAAGGCAGAACAAAGTGCAGAGTTACTGATGCATAAAAGGATTAGAGAAAAGCAAAACAGTACTGAAGAAACACCACTGTTTCTGGTGATCAAAGAAATTACTTTAGACCAGCTTTTCTCATCATCCAGACCTGAATATCACATTGCTTCCTTTTTTCTTTTCCTTTTCCTTTTCCTTTTCCTTTTTCTTTTTCCCTCTCCTTTCCTCTCCTTTCCTCTCCTTTCCTCTCCTTTCCTCTCCTTTCCTCTCCTTTCCT
>JANPWX010000076.1:1961684-1984417 GCA_024734555.1 Trochalopteron elliotii
CCCAGGGCTACACCAGTATCAGTGTTATAAAAAATATCTTACAAGTTTGACAGTAGAAAGTTTTATCTGATAATACATTTCATCTATCTTGAAAACCTTCCAAATGACTATTCTACATCTTAGTACTAGATATATATGTCAACACTGGACATAATTTCTTAACCTGCTATGTATTAAATTACTATTATCTATCCCTTATAGATGTTTCAGTTAAGGTCTATGCTGCTTGTGCTGTGCAAGTATAAAATACAAAGCCCTTTTTTAGCTCAGCAGAAGTTCTTTAAATATAGCACAAGGCGCTATAATAAATGCAATATATTAAATACAGTAAGTTGTGGGGAAAAATGGACAAGGAAGGGCAAAGGAAGTCAAATTGTATGTTAACAAAAGGCAGCAAAATGAACCTGCATAATTTTGGTTTAATTCTTCATTTGAGTATCATACCTAGTTGTCAGAAACCCCTTTTGGATATTTATCTTCAGTGATATTTCTGGAACACTGTTTCAGCTCAGTGTAAAATTCAACTTGCACGATTATTGTTTTATTTCTTTTCCATCAAACATTTTCTAGTAATGAGAATTCCTGGCACTGCATTTAAAGCAAAAGTATTTTCTTGATTGTCCTAGGATCTGACCTGACATTACTCAATGTCCCCACTGCTGACTGGCTAAGTTAGTGTGTTGCAGTAATGGAAAATGTATACAGGTCTGCTATTTCTGAAGAGAAGCAGCCAAGGAATAGTTTTACAGGAGATACTCTGCTCTTCTGAGATGAACTGGGAATACAGGTATCTCTGAGATACTCTCAAATTCTACAGATCTGTGAATCTGGGGGAGGAAACATATATTAGTCACAAAACTTTAACATTTACAGAGGATAAACATAAGTATCTTGCTTAAGTATCTGATCACCACAGTAAATATCTGGTCCACAAGACACCCTTAATTTGTAAATAGCCTATAAAAAAAGGTAGAAGTAGAGCAAATGGAATCACCCCCTACCCCAATGTATGCTATGTATTTGTACAAATTTGTACAATTTGTACAAATACAAATGTATTTGTAGAAAAAGAAGTTTTCTAAAGTCAGCCAAAAGGAAGCACTTGTTTTTTTAAAAGAGGCAGTCTTGTCTCTCTTTTGGAGATTTGATTTCTTTCTTAAATCAGCAGTTAAGGTCATCTATCCTCAGAGATCAAAAGCTAAGACTTACCCATGGAGGGCTTGTTTTTAAAGCCACATTTTTAAAAACTAGGCTTTAAGTGAGGCTTATATATAAAATAAATGAAAACTGAGGACAGAAATCTATCCTTTAAATTTTATGCATAAACATCAATTTGATGCCACATTTCTTTTAGCAAAGTGAAGGTGCAACCTCAGCACCTGCCACTACTTGAGAAAATTTAAGCCCAAATAATTTTGGATTGTACCTTAAGCACCAAACAGTGAACTAACTTGATAAAAAGGGTACTTACCATCATTTTTGCTCTAGTTGTCATTGTACACAGAAGAATGTAGTCGTTTGGCCACAAAACACAAATGGATGAGGGAATATGACAAAGCAAGCATAAACACTCTTTTGGGCAAACAAGAGAACAACCAGAGCTCTAAGCACTGATACTCTTCCAGAGGTGTTTTACATATATTTCCTATGATGCTGTAATATTAACATTCATCACAGAAGCACTTCAAAATTCAGGTTACTCTTCTCCCAGTGCACTACCTAATTATTACTCTATGGGGTCAAGATCTCTGGCAGTCTTCACAGCCCAGTGAAATCCGTTTTCATTCTCCAAATGCTTCATTTCCAGAAAAGATGTGAGCAGAGTAATTTGTTCCTCATACCACTGTCCACAGTGGGCTGAAAGCAGACTGCAGCAGAACAGATAGAAATTATCCTTCCCTGGGATTTTCACATCTTTTAGACATAGTATATCATCAGGCCTACAATAACCTAAAAGATAACAATTATTATAAAGAATATGAATAAAATAATTTATAATGATAAATTCCCTGAAATCTGAAATGGAAAAATTCTGACTATTATTGTTGGGACCTTTACTTACTTTTTGTTCTTGTGGTCCTATATATGTTTGCTTTATTCCCACAAATCATCCACAGGCTAAGTGGGTCTGATCTATCCACAGTATGTGTACCTGACTGAAGGGCAGGGAGCTCACAGCACTGCTTCACACAGCAGGAGGAAAATTCCAGGCAAATTAAGGCTTTTGGACCCTTAATACCGTAGGCTCTATTATAGTTACATTTGGCAGGAGGAGGATAAAGTGTAGTTTAAATCTTGGGATTTACCAGTCCCAGAAAAAAATATAATGAGGTTAAAGGCATAGCCTTACAGAGTCCAGGCCAGAACAGTCATGAATGTCAGATGATATTTAAGAAACAGGTATCTCTAAAGTCAGCTCGTATACTCCAAAATATCAGTAACAAGTACAAGGACAAAAGTTAGTCAGTTTTAGATTCAAACTATTGCAGACTGAACTGCTGAGCTGCTTGTGCATGTAATTGGGTTAGAAAATATTCCACTGTAAAAACTTCTGGAGTTCTGGGTGCTTTTCTGAGACAACAATATATGTGAATATTTACAGGTCTCCAAATTTTTTTCCTGGTGTGAATCAAGCATGCTGCTTTTGCACAGTGAAGCCAAGATACACTCCGTACCTATTTCCTGCAGTTAAGACCATATACATGCACATTTTTGTGACATCTCTGCTTGTCTGTTGTCCCACGATCCCAAATGGGCTACTTTTATCAATGTACACAGTATATCTACCCCATAAGGCAAAAAGCAATAAAAGAGATTAAGAGAGGCCTACAGGAGAAAAAAGTATCTCTGTTGAGTAAACACAGTATCTTGTGGAGCCAAGAATATAAATACAGAAACTGCAGTTCTGGTTCCAAGAAAATGGGAAGAGACTAATCAAAATCTCAATCAGCCTAGCCATAAATTTGAAGAGCCTTTCTTAAGGGTAGCTTTTTCTGAAGCTGATTAATCTTAGGAAGCTTCTGTTAATAATCAAGACATATTAGTTGCAGTGATGCACATAATGACATTTATCTCTGGTTACAGTGATACCCAAGTCCTCTAAATTGGTAGTTTCTGTAAATCTCTAGACACTTTCTATCTGAATCATGATTTTAAAAAATACATTTCCCATCTTTCATCCTCCCATATTAACCACCTACAGGGTTGCTCAGCCCACTGAACCACAATCAGGCAATCAGCTGAACACATTGCTTGGAGATCCTCAAAAACCATCTTTCTGCCACTTCCTTGAGCTTTTATTCATGATAAATTAGAGTCTGGATGGTGTCAAGTCAGGACTTTTCAGAAATGTAAGCATGGCTGAATTCTACCCCCAATCAAGAACTATAAATTATATTATCATGAACAATAATTACTTCAGTGAATCACTATTTAATCTCCTCAATGAATTTAGATTTTCAAGAAGTTTTGAAAAGATTCTGTCACAAAGGCTCTTTTAAAAAGGTTTGCTGTCAACAAAGGAAGAAGGAAAATCCTATCATGGTAACTGGTCAAAGATCAACTAATACTAGAAAGAAATGGCAGATTTTTCACAAAGAAGGAAGGTGCCAGAAGACTCCCTCAGGTATCTGTGTTTAGACATATGATATTAAACATATTCTTAAATGATCTGGTTAAGAAATAAAAAGTGAGGAAAAAAATCTCCAAAAGGAACAAAATTAATTACAAGAATCATCACTGGAAATGACAAGGACAAGCTGCAGAATGGTCTTATATGCCCCTGTATATGAGGGGCAAATAAAATTCATTGTTCATGAAAGCAAATCCACACCTATCATTGTGAAGGGGAACAAACCATAAGGTGACAAACTTAAACTTATAAATACTAGACTTCAAATGACCATGATGAAGGTGATCCTGGAAGTAGATCTTATGTAAAGTTCTCTGAAAACATAGTTTCACTGTTAAGAAATGATCAAAGTTGAAAATAGAATACCAAGAACTATTATGAAACCAGTAAAGAATCAAATGGAAACAAGGTACTGTGATCCTACCCCAAAGAGACACAGTAATATCAGAAAATAAGTATAATTGCAGATTTGGAATTAAATAAATTAAGATTAATGGGGAAAAAAGTGGGGAAATTGGAGTGAATTATGAAAGAAAAAAAAATTATGAAATTGAGAGAAGTAAACAAAAACTGTTAAAGGCATAGAGAGAGTGAATAGGGAATAACTGCTGATTGTTTCCCATAACATGAAGACAAGGTGGAACACAATGAAATTACCAGGCCAGTGATTCTTTCTGCCAGTTTGTTCTTAGTGCACAGCATCATTGTAATTCAGGCACCAGACAGCTGTAAGTTTGTCAACAATGTCAAATCTTGACTTACTGCTGAAATGGGGCTATGAAATCTGAGGTCCAGAAGAATAGACAGCAGTGGGAGGATGACACGAACTGCTTGCACAGACATGGCATGGGGATTAGATTTCATGGTGATCAGCATCTGAAAGACAGCAGCAAGCAGCTAATTGTCTATAAATGACTGTGTTTACCAGTTCAGCAGGGCAAATTCTAACCTAATGATACTTAACTTCAATAGCTTGCTACACAATCAGACAGACTACAAATTAAATCTTTCAAAATTACAGCCTTCTCACAAAAAAGGCAAACAAATAAATGAGAGAAAATAATGTTTTCATTTGTAGTGTTTGCACATTGATAGATTTCTGAGGTTTAGATTGACTCAAATGCCACTTAATGCTTCTGCATTCAAAGAAATGGATTGATTTAGCAGAAATCTTGTAAGAGGTTTTCACTCCAGCTATCCATTTCTGCTCTCTCAGGAGATAACTGCTTACTTTACACAAAGTTGCAAGACCAGCATATCACTAAATGTTTTGAACATATTTTCTTAATTCAGTAGTTTTTCTAGTTTTGCTTTTACTTGTTACTTAGAACTGGAGTGCATCTGCAAAAGGGGTTAATTCTGTTATGCAAATTTTTGGTAGGCTGATACATCTGCAAAATGGGAAATAACATATTTTGATCCTATTTCTTATTCTCTCTAAGGATATGAACATGTCACTTTCCACCATACTTCTGTCTTGAGCCTTCCTCAGTGGTCTGAAATAAGCTTGTTTTATATTTCAGTTTTATATTTCTATCAGTTTTATATTTCTATCCTGCTGTGTCTTCTATGCCTTGAGAAGCACACAAATAAACCATTTAATCTTGTAAATAACATGGAAGTGCTTCTTCTTGTACTTTGGCTACGCTTTACAGTCTTTGCCAAGTAATGATTGCTTATTCAAACTCTCGGCAACCACATTTCCCAGTCCCTAAGCAAAGGAGTAAGGCAACCATCCTGCCTCTCATTTTTTTCCTGTTAGGTTTTCAACACTGTGTTTTTTGCAATCACCTGTTGGAAATGTCAGAGCTTATTAGACACGAAATACTTCAGTGGCAAAGCAGGTCTACACCAAACATTTTGATAAACTGCTAATAAATGCATTCTGATAAATGTAACCTTACATCCTAAGTAAGATATAGCTGCCCATTGGTGTCTTTCAGATGCTGATACCTCACCTGAAACATCTTCCTCTAAACAAGTTCTTTGCCTAGGCACTACTGGAGCAGACAAACCACAACTGTTCCCTGAGAACTGAATAGCATAAGCTCTGAGATACAGGGCCAGTCTAATGGAATTACACACTTAGGCTGATGCCTTTTATCTGCATCCCCTGTGAGATATTAAAGCTGTATTCAGAGTAGTAACTCGGTGCTCTTAAGTCTGACACCCTGAGTGCAGAGGAGGATTAAATGAATGTTTGAAGCTGTTACTGACTTTAGCTGTTTGCCTCACACTTTCTTTGAAGGACCACCATGGACACCTTATGATGCCAGGAATAAAGGACATTTTAAAGGTTTGCAGCAAACCAAATCAAATCTTCCAGATTAAATGAAAATGCCTTCATCCTTTCTGAGGATGGTGACCTTGTTTCTGGATTTTAATGGCTTTTCTGAAGAGCACACAACCATCCCCTAATGTGTAAGGCTATTTCCTACAGCTGAAACCAAAGAAAATTAACTTCAGTGTCCATAGGGAACTCTACGGCTAGCCCAAGTGGGCAGTACTGTTGTTTCTCCTCCATGAGTATGCAGGGGTATCAGACTGTATGTGCTTTAGCTTCTAACTTTTTACCATTTTATGGTCATACAGCTGGGCTCTGGGTGTTCTGCAAACAGGGACATCTTATGGGCTGGATTTAAAATCCATTCTGCCCTAAGAGGTATAATTATGAAGCTATCACTATGAAGTCCTGCCCAGAATCCTACCCCAGGTTCCATTCCATCTCTGGAACTGTGGCCTGTCTGTACATAGCGCACATATATCACATATGTCAATGTCCCTGTCACATTACAGCCACTCAATGACTGATTCCACAGATTGAACACAGTCTTTCCTTCATGTGCAGGCATGAAGCTTGCTCAAACAAATCATCACTCTCTTCCACTTGACCTATCTTATCATCTCTGCATATTTTTCTTCCCAAGCAGAATCAATTAATCTCCAGGGAATAATAACCCCCTCCTTGCAGAAGGACATCTAGCAGAAAGAAACCTATTACCAATCATACTAATGCATGGTATGCACATTTTGCAAAACTTTGCTTTTCCAGTGACACCATATTACAGATGGTACTATTTATTGCCTGGGTGCCAGCCTGTCCATGCAGTATCATGTTTTGCACTATTAGACAAATGAATCTAGTCTTCTCTTGGATTAAGCAAATGGGTGTTTCATATTCTTACCAGGCCACTTGCCTCCCTTGCTGTGCTAGGGTTCACCATGGCCTTAGGCACTCCAGGATACCAAGGAGAAAGACACTCCTGAGCTCACAGCAGAGCACAGCAGGAAATTAAACCAATTCTCCAACACCTAACAGAGGCTCAGGTAAAAAAAAATTCCAGCAGTCACTCTTTCTTCCTTAGGATGTGGCACATGGGAATGTCACTGTCTTCATTTAAAGATTCTGCATCAATTCACAGTCATTACAGCATAACTAGCACTCATTTTTCTCTTTAAAAACTCAGAAACTGACTGGAATGAGGATGGGACCAGCACAGGTGGTGGTAAAGTTAGCACAGCCCAGGGAGCCAGTAAGTCTGGACTGCACAATTTCCATGCTCTGAGTGTCTCCCACTGAGCTCAGAAGTGATTCAGAGTCTGGGTACATGTGGGAAATCCAGGCACAAAAAATTCTCAAAATCTTGTGCATGCAGGCCCAAACATAAAAATGAACACAGGGTTCGACCTGAGACATTGGAAAAGGCTTCTAAATTTAGAGACCATAAGCAAGAATGTGGGTTTGTAGTTTAGATAGAAACATATTAATCTAGGTAGTGGAAAGTTTTAAGGTTTTAAAGTTTGGATTAGTTAAAGAAATAGTAAAAGGTCTTAAGGTATAGCAAGTAGTTTGTGTGTCATTATATGATTGGTTAAGAAAGTCTGCACTGCGGCAAAAACGTATAAGACAAATAAATTAGCTGTTGGTGTGAAAGCAGAAACAATCTGTGTGGCAGTAGTTCACTGGCTAATAAACCTTTAAAACCCCTTGTAACCTGTGATCTTGTGACCACTGACCACAGACACCTGACCTCTAACTTCTGCGGTGAAGACATTCTCATTCCTTCGTGAAACCAAGGCAATAAACAATGCTCTAAACATCTCTCAGTGGTCCTGTCTCTTTTGCACAAGCCCGACACAGGCACACATCAGTACTTACCTGCAAACATCCTTCCAGTGCAGTATTCATGCTCTCACTCCAGCCCCAGTGGGAAGTCAGATAGAAGCAGTTGCTACATCTGGTAGACTCAGCCTCCAGGACAGCGGCCTCCTGGGGCAGCAGCTGGGCTCTGAAGCAAAAAGCATGTAAGAGAAGGGCTGGATATCACAGATTTGTGGAAAGTGAATAGAAGATTAGTGTGTTGATTTTGACTGGGACAGAGTTAGACACAGGACAAGAATGATCACATGAAATACACAAGATAAACTAGCACAAAATCATAATACATGATTTTTCCAATGCAAGCAGTGACTATATGACCTGACCTTGCAAGTACATATTGAATGGGTCTTAATCTGCTCTACCAGATAATCTGGCTCTGCACAATAAAGTATAACTGCTCTTATCATTAAAATTCATATCTATGTTTAAAATCAAATAAACCCTATGTTCTCAAACCTATAAGTTTTACAGATTCATATTCAAATTTCACCAGATAGAAAACACAGACTGCCTTGTGTTAACAGAACACAAGACTAATTTTTGTTATCACTTCCTGAAAAGTACAATCCAAGAAAGAGCTTTTGCTTTTATATCTATTCTAATACACCAACTTGAGAGCTTTTCCCCTGGCTAACAAACTGTGTGTTGACTAACAAACTGTGTTGCCCATCACAGCATTCAGACCCCCATCTAATCTGCTCTTGAATGCTTCCCCATCCCTGGAATTGTTCAAGGGCAGTGTTCAAGAACAAATTGGATGAGGCTCTGAGCAACCTGACCTAGTTGAAAATGTCCCCTTAGACGGGTTGGACTAGATGGCCTTGAAAAGTCCCTTCAAACTCAAACTATTCTATGGTTCCATAAGAAAAAATAAAGCAAGAGATAAAATAATGTCTTGTGTTGATGGCAAAGAACAAATCTGACAGCAACCAAGCTGAGAATGACTGAGGAATGTGGTTTTGCCAAGATCAGAAGGTCTATTGTCTGATAACAGAAGAATGGCAATAAAGATAACATCATGCTGTGTATATCGTTCCTGTTATTCTAAAAGCAAGGCAGGCTAAGCTTAAAGATACCTCAAATGAGGAAACATACAATGGGCAACCCATTGTCTAAGAACCATAAAAAGAGAAATCAAATTCTGAAACAGAAGAAAGATCCTGAAATAATTGATTTCAATTGATTTGATTTGATTCTGAAATTATATTGAGCAGCAGTCCAAAAACCCATTTGATATTACCAGTTAGTAACAAAGCAAGAGAAGCAGTGAGGAATCAACAACCATATCCTTTCCCATTGACATAAGCCACAGATGATCCTTGCCAGACAGCTTAGACAAACACATTTGTGTTTTTATGTGGGTATGAGTGAGTGAAAATCTAGGGCTGACTGAAATCAGAGGGGTTTAAATAATTTTCTCTAAGTTCTCACAAGAAGTTTTCTCCATAAGTTTCCGACAAAGCTGAGGAGAAAAAGGATGTGACTGCACTATGACATCAAACACTTAAATTTAACTATTACAGGTATCTAAAACTATTATATTTGCTAGTAAGGTCATAGCCTTAATATCTGCTCTGAGGTGAACTAAATTACTCTTTCAACTCCAACTGCATTGATTAGATGTCCATTGACAACAATGGGGCCATAGGCATCTCTATATGCATCTAAATAAAAAAATCTAAATTGCAGGATTTAATACATAGCCCAGTACCACTGTCTTGCATACATCTTGTTCTAGGTGTTATTTTTCTTTGCATGTGTCTCTAAATCACAATTTAGCAATGCTTTTTTATCAATGTCCCTCTATTTTACAGTGTCAACAACATTTTTAATGTGACCTATTGGTATTTTTTATTACTTTGTTCAAGTAAAAGCATTAAATATTTTTAATTTACGCTTAAATTATGTATTTCTTGAATTCATGTTTCATTTTGTGCAGTAGAATTTTTTCACACATTTAAAAATGGACATAATCATAACTGCTCTAGTTCTTTGGTGTTATTTATTCCTAGTGCAAGAGGGTTAACATAGCCTGGGTTAATACTTCCTGAAAGATTAAAAACGTACAGATTATGTAATGTGAAATTCAGTATATCTGGAGCAATTGTTTGGTGTTTAGCTCACATAACTTCCATTTTTCAGAGATAACGTGTCATGGAAAAATGTTCAGGTATTTCCATTGAAACAGATCAGACTGCATTTTACTTTTAATAGCAAGAGTAAACTCTTGTTCCTGAAAGTCCTGACAAAAATGATATCTGAAATCTTCTGTTTAGTCACATAGCAACATTCATATCTAGTGATAAAGTAAATTTGTCTGCATTTGGCTGGCTATACTTTCAATGAATGAATGAAATACTCCCATTTTCAAAAGAGTATGGTTAAATCTCTTTTTTTCATGCTATTCTTGCTTGCAAGCTCACTATAACTATATAACTGTGAGAGCACATGTAGAAATCAAGATGTTGGGGTTTTATTAGCCAGTTTTTGTGTACCTGTGCTGTACCTTAACTTACATTTCTATGGTTTTTTGTACATGGTGTTTATTGTACAGTCCAAAATCTCACAGAAATCAGTGTGTAAACAAATTTTATCAAGTGTTGTTGTTTTTGAAAAATGTTGTTTTTGAAATCTTATTTACCCATTTTAAACAATAGCTGATTTTAGAATGAAGCAAAATTCACAGAAATGGGTCAGGTTGGAAGGGACCACAGTGGATCATCTGGTCCAGCATCCCTGCTCAAGAAGGGTCATCCTAGAGCATGTGGCACAGAATTGCATCCAACTAGACTCTGTGTCACTGATTACAACCCCCAGGGACCTGCTATTGAGCCAGTTCTCAAGTTCTGATTATTCTTCTTGGTGTTACACACAAGGACCCTTCAAAGCTTCATTTTGATTATATTTATGTTTGCCTTGATCTGAGTCACTTCAGAGAGCTTCAGGAAGAGTTATTTATCTATCTATAAAGCTATACTTGGCTCCCTCACAGTGGCTGTGGTATGAAGCCAAGGAAAGAATGCTGCACTGGCAGTGCAGGAGGAATGGGAATGTTTCCTCCTGAAGTGGCACCCCTTTTCATCCAGCTCCAACTGGAGCTGGAACCTGTGGAGTTTTCCAAAAAGCTTGGCATCCTTCCATGCACACACCTTTGACAAAGCTGAATATGGATGGAGCTCTGAGCAACCTTATCTGGCTAAAGATGTCTCTGCTCATTGAAGAAGGGTTGGAACTAGGTGACTTTTCAAGGTCCCTTCTAACCCTAAGCGTTCTATGATTCGAAACCTTCTTTGCTGATTATAGTGCTATAGTCTTAGATATTTCTGCACAATTTTAGTAAAGTCTTATTTCTTTCCATTTACAGCCAAGAGGCAGATGTCTAAGTACAAGGGAAATGCACTCTAGAGGTGATACAGAAAGAGTTCCCCTACTCCACATATATCCTGACCATGGTGTAATGCACACACAAAGTCCCATAATTTTTTTTTCATGTCTGTCATGAGAGGTATGATGTAAAAAACATGTATGGAAAATGAAAGATGAGTGGCAGAACATGAAACTTTTTTTCTTGATTGCAGTAACAGATTTGGCTTACCCTGCTGCCATTTAATTTTGCCAAAAATGCCAAAAGTCACTATGTAAATTATCCTCAAGAAGAATTGTTCTTAGCCTAAAGTTTGAAGTGATTATTTCTGTTTTTATACATCAGTATATATTAATTTTTAATATCTGACTACTGTGATTTTTAAAATAGATTATTTTTTAAGAATATGCAGCTTTTATCCTTCATAAACCGATTTTACTGGTGTGTTCCATTTTGCCAAATTCAAAGTTTTACTTTTCAAATTGAAAAAAATAAAAAATACTAAAACTGAAATCTAAGCCTAACTTCCTTTTAACCCAGTTTAAAACTGCTCTGTTGTCTTTTCTTTTTGAACAAATAAATAATTATTTGATAACCTGAAACTGTTCAAATGTGTCTTTTTCTCTCCCAACCCTTAACCCTAACCCTACCCTTAGCCTTAACCCATATTCTGTTGATTAAGGTGCCCACAAAAAGCACCTTAAAAAAGGTGAAGACTGCTCCAGATCCTGATATATTAGAATTAAAATTTAAATTTTTTTTTTTGCCTCTCGTATAAGTGGGAAAAACCCCAACATTGCTTTTTTTGAGGGAATTAATATATCCACTACCACATACTGTAAAAGTCTTTGTATTATTCATTGGAAATAGCATGAAAGCATTCTCTAAATTGGTCCCCTAAGAAGAGATAGCTGAAAAGATGTCTGGTTTGGCAATCCTGCAGGAGATAGTTTTCAGTGTAGGTCCCCAAGCAATGCAGTGTTATCCAGTGCAAGGTGGCAGAAGCAGGTCAGTGGCAGAATTCACATGATACATGAATTGCAGGATTATGTCTCTGCAAAGTTGAAGAAGTCGCCTCTACCTGAGTGAAAGAATTTTACATTAAACATTTTTTGGTATTAGACATTAGTGCCTCAGATAATGGAGAGAATCATTATCTGCCCACCATGCAGAGAACGTGGGGAAAATCTTGCCTTAAAAATTGCAAGGCTCTGAGTCCAACACAGAAATAGTTGTTTGCCTCACTTTCTAGGGTAACACACTGTGTTCAGGACCTATAAGAAAATGCTCAGTCTAAACAGATGGACAATGCAAAATAAGGGGGTGGGAAATTTACAGATGGCACAGAAATATTCTGAGGAATGAAGCCAACATTTTCAAGTGTAAATTCTCAGAAACCATGCACACGGTAAAAGAAGCACCTTCTTTGAAGGAGGCTGCTCAGAAGTGTTAACTCCACCAATGTAGACTGCCCCTGGTTATTTATTTCAGGTTTAATTTTAGTTTTAGGACTTAAGTGAGCATTCAAGCTTGAAAAGTTTGTCTGTTGCTCACTTTAATGCTCCAAACTAGGAGTAAGGTAGGTCAAGCAAGTCGTGCCATGACTATGAGTCAGTCATAGAGCCTGACTCCCAGGTATCAAGATAATTTTCATTATCTAAAGAAGAATTAGAGTATCCAGCACTTATTACTCATGGGCATCAACTGATCATTTTGGACAGTCTGTGTTGATATAGAAAAGACTTTACCTGCAAGATTCCCTTTCTCTTCTTTTAGTTTTCTAATTTTGCTCTATTTAGTTTATCTTTTTTATTTTTCTCATTCTTTTTTTAATCTCATTTAACCTCCTCCAGAAACTGTATTCCCAAATAAGCCTCCTGTTTCTCTAATGCTCACTCACTCAGTAACTCCTACAATGGTGTAAATAAGACTTTGGGATGAGTGTACTCAAATTCTTCTGTGATTGACAAGTCAACGGATAAAGTGCATTCAGATTTCTGAAGATGGTATCTCCTATCTCTGACTGATAGAATGAGTTCAGGACAGATGATTTTAACTTCCTCTCATTTTTTTCCTTCTTTTAACCTAGCAGAGATCTTTATTTTTACTCAGTGCCTTACAGGACTAAAATTTCTCATTTCTCTTCTTTTCCTCTTCCTGTTCTCTTTCCCAGTGCTGTCTTCACAGCCTTATATTTAGCTTTCCTTTCTTCTTCCTCTTTAAGAAAATTATCAATTTAACTTCCACTATTTCTTTACAGCTTTTATTCATATTTAAGAAATAAAGCACTCTGATGGTGCAGGGAAGGACTTCTTAAAGTTGAATACAGTCATACAATTTTAAAAATCGACAACGAAGAATCATATAGTATTTCACTTGGTTTATGTAGCTCACAAAACAATGTTATGCACTTCAGAATATGTATCAAAACATCTGGTTATATGTACACAATGAATAGATGTACACTTGTTGCAGTGCATGATTTAGGTTTCTATATTTGTATTTGTATTTTGTTATTTGTCTGTACTTGGCTTGTTCCATTCCAAAATACCCTAGCCCCCTACCCCTGATAACCCCTGTAGTATCACCCTTATGTAACCTCATCCCCTTCTCTTCCCTGATTGGCCCGAAGTTTCTTTCTTGCCCAGGCTGATCCCTGGGTACTTAAGAGAGAAACTGAGGCCGAGAACTTGTTCTGGCTTGTTCTGGCTTGCTGCTCTCGCACATGGCTCAGCCACAAGAAATAAACACCTTTTCCAACCCAAGCCAGACCCACTCTTCATTTCCAAGCCTTATCCACGCTTCAACGAGCTAATTGGAGGACCCACAGACTGCTATAGATTGGTCTGAGGAGCTGCTTGCCGGAAAGCAAACCCCACGGAGACCCCAAATCTATATACACTCATATGGAAGGATGGGTGGGTATATCTGTGGAGCCATATTATAATTTCATTATAATTTCAAAAACAAGACTACAAATATAAAATGAAAATCTGTCTTAAAAACTCATAAAGGCCCCAAATGACTGAACTTTTACTTTCCAAAAAGCAACGGGTTTCTGATTAATTTCTGCATTTATTCCAATCAAATAGAGTGGTTGTTAATTTCTAACTGTAAATTAATGCCTTTGAGTCTTGTTTTTCTTCTTCTTCTTTTTCTGTGCAGGCCATATGGCAGTGCATTATTTCTTTTTGAAAAGACAAAGGTATGAATATCAAGAAGATGTCAATATTTTACCAAATTTGGAACAGTTTTGCTATTGCTAAGGGTAAATTCCATGTACTTGCAGTAGAACTTGTCCTGCAGAGTTATGGATTCAGTCCCACTATTTCCAGTGTCTCACCATGACAGACAGAAGATATTGCAGTTGTAAATAAAGCCATCTAATTAAACCCAAGACATTTCTCAAATCATAGCATATTTGGAGGGCACTTAATGTTCTATGTCAAAGCATTATGAACATATGATCCTTGAAATGAACTCCCAAAGTAAATTTGGAGACAGACAATCATACCTTTTTGTGGAAAGAACAAAATTTTTCTAAATGTTGTATCTTCTATTTTAAAGCCTTTGATGGCACATTTAGAATAACTACATATTGGACAGTTATTTAAAGAAGAATGAGAATTCAGCAGTGTGTAATTCAGAAACGAACCAGAATACCACTGAGTATGGAAATCCAGAGAAGAAAGCCCTCTTCCCAACCAAGCTTTGCCTCATTCATGATTGCTACACAGTAGCAGTAGTAAAAGAGATTTTATGGAACAGTTGGTCGAACTGGCATTTTCACCTTACCCTAACTTATGATGAAGAAAAAATTGCTTATTTAAAACTCATGTAAGTAGTTCAAAAAACTTCCTGTGTTGTTTTTCTCAATCCTCTGTGGGTCTTGGGCAAGCGAATTGGAAGATGGCTTTAGAAAATGACAGTTTAGCACAGACAGAATATGTATTCTTGTGATGGAAGAATTACAAGAGGAACAGCAGAGCTGACATTTGACACACTGGTTATTAAACACACATCAGAGAGTGTAACAGAAGTTGATTTTCCAGCCATGCCTCAGTTAATAAAGATGAACTGTAGTAGCTACTGTACTTAAAAACTCTACTGGAAAGTTAATTATTGACATGATATGGGAAACAATCCCATTTGCTAATAGCTTTTGAGATCACTTTCATTTTCACGCAGAGTGAAAAAAAAGTAGATTTTTTTTTCACAATGAAATTCTGTTGAAACAACACTTTAAATTTCAAGAACTCAAGTGTGATCACTAGTAATAATTAGACAGCCCTGCCAGAGATTCATCATACATCAAATTCTGCTGAAGATTTCTGAAAATGTACACATCTGAGAAATATTTCAACTGTAGTAAACTGGATATTTCAACATCTTTCCATTTTAATGAAAGTAGTTCTTGACATAATGAAAAATAATGTGAATGATACCGCTCCTCTCCTGCAACAGTGCAACCACCTTAGTAACATGAATCCTATTTTTCAACTTCTCTAAGAAATTAGTTAAAAGGAATAGGAAACAAATGCAAAGGAGAACAGAGATATTTTGTGATCCTTATTCTTCATGGGTTCAGATCTCTTGTTTTCAGATTTTTTTTTTAACTTGACATTATTTTTATCACTTGCTATCACTTTTGCACTGATGTTCTTTTGCAGAAATGAAAATATTTTGGATTTGTACTGATGTAATTTGAGGCAGAATGAAGCCCTTAGAACTACAGGGAGGGTAGGTGGCTGAGATAACCACAGCCAATTCTTTCCAGTAGAAGTTGGATCAGATAATTTTAACTTGCCCAACATCAGCTGTTTAGGATGACAGTTTCCATACTGGAAATCTGGCTAAGCCTGAAAACTTTTAGGAAAAATTAGCCATAGATTTTGGTTATTTGCAAGAAGGAAATAAGGAAATCCAGATTGTTTTCTACATAATAAAAAAAGAAATCTGAAGTATTTTCTTGCCAATATTTTAGTCCCATCTCACTCTTCCTGTTTTCCCCTCTTCCTTATTTATGCCATTGTTTTAAACTTCAGCAAGATATGGACATTTAAAGGCTGAACCTGCTATTGTCCCTGTGAAATATCATCTTAAATGGCATCATTATAAACTTTAAAGTGCCACTGACACATATCCAGAAAACCTGCAAAAAAGAAGTCAAAATCCTTAGAAATTCTGTACTGACTGAACACATTTAAGCTATACAAGACTTGTAGTAACCTCTTCCTACACCATATTCATAAAGTGAATGATTTAACACACACATACATTTAGAAATTTTTTCATTTTCCTGGCTGTCTCAGCTGTTCTGCCTGGGACAAGAAGTGAAAACTGCAACCATATAACCTGTTTTTTTTTAAGTATTAAGAAATCACATTGTAACAGTTGTAAGAGGAACCTCTCTCTAGACATATGGCTTACTAAAAATACTACCTTATTTGAAAAATGAGGCCTCAGTCCTCTTGGTTAGATACATAGAATTAATGCATTCCTTTGACCTTAACCTCTCCATATTTCAGCTTCCTTCAAATCAGATAAGGATAAGATATTCCATTGTTTCACATGGCACAAAGTAATAAATCAATGAATTTTGTGTTGCTTCCAGATGCAAGTGATACATCTCATAGAAAAATCTGTGAGAAAGGCAATGATTCAGAGAAGAATTTCAATAGTATGCACTGTCAGCTGTAATGAATTAGGTAATACTTTAAATATGTGCTTCTGTGTCATAATACATAAGCACTGGGATGCCAAATAAAGACTGTAGACGCATTTTTCATTTTGGCACTTACAAACTTTTTAGTGCTTGGTTTCTCAACCTTACTCATATTTTTATGTTTGTGCATATGCCTGTATTCTTTAAAACAGTGAATTTTGCTTCTGCAGCACTATTAGTCTGTAGTTAATGTCAAATTCTACAGACTTTGGATAGAAAAGGACTTATTTCTGAGTGCCAAAATTGTTTTTCCTTATAATTGTTATTACTCACTGCTAAGAGTATTTTGCATTTACAGTTTTTCTCACTGTGTGACCTGCCCTGTATGTTTGCAACTCCTGTGTGAGCTAAAGACACACTGAAGAGATAATGTCCCTTACTGTTCTGCAACCTAATCTTTCAGCTGCTGACCATCAAGAAAAACAAATTATCAATACACTAATGGAGAAAGGATTCACTGTCACTACAGGCTATGAAATCACATAAATGAACAGCAGAACAGATAACAATTCATCATTTCTTGCCATTTCACCTCTAAAGGACATTTTTACTGCCCAGTTTGTTTTAGCCTCACTTGACTTTGAAGGTTAGAAATTTTTGTCTGTGCTACATGTCCTCAGACTTTATAGTATTTTTAACTGCTGCCAGCTAAAATCAGCCATATAAATATGTCCTTGATGTTAAATCTAGAGATGTGAACAGAGTTACAAGGAATGTGAATGGGAGTAGCAGGAGTATATTTTCAATTTTGTCAATGGCTTGCTTGTATGAGGATGTCTCTCAATTAATAAAGCAATAGATTAACCTCATAAGAAAGTACCATATTTACAAAAATGGTGTCCAAGGAAAGTCACAGCTTGGTGCTTCAACTAGAATTGGAATACACTAGAAACTGCAGTATTCAATATTTTAGAGTTGATAGAAAACTATATATTAACTTCAATACAAGGGCTAAAGCCAACACAGGAAAACACCAAAAGTAGGAGATGGTGTGGCAAATTTAGTACATTGTCAGAAGAAGACTTGAACTGCTGTTTTATTTGTATGCTGTTCAAGCAGGCACATTTCTGGAAACAGCCTTTTTAAAAGTGCATAGCCAAAAAGAGTGAGTCTGGACATAATGACAGCAAGTAGGTCACCAAGAAAACAGCAACACAACAAAAATAAAACAGAAATAATCCTGAAGAGGAAACCTACAAACAAAAAAAGCCCAACAAACAAACAAACAAACAAACAAACAAACAAAATAAGAAAGCCCACTCAGGGATCTAGCTGAAACAATCATTTAAATCCTAATGAAAAAAAAAAACAGGTTAGACAAAATAATTTCTCTAAGAGAGGTCACTATAAATCCAGATCAACAAAGATTAAAATAGAAACAGGAGAAGTTCACCATAGCAAATCACTTTTACAAAGCAAAAGTCCTTTATCTCAATGTTAAATTAGAGACAAACTAAAAGCATGCAGAGAAAATCATATAAAAGAATAACTGCAATCTTTGGTGTAATACATGAAAGTTAAGCCTGGAATGCTATCCATATTTTAGTACACATAAAGATCAAAAAACATGAAGAGAAGATAAAACTTCCGATGAATCCTGTATGTTAGAAATATCCCAAAATCCCAGACAGAAACAGAGTCCTGTGTACAAAGAAACTATTCTAAGCAATGCAGTATGAGCAAGATACAGACCAAACTTGTTTCATTCACTGGAACATTTCCAAGACAAAAATGATGGGGCTTTTTCAATAGATTTACTTTTCTGTTCCAAATTTATCCATAACGAAGGCCACACAAATTATGGGTGTTAAGATACCATACAAATACATTTGTAGTAAGCATTAATTAGACATAGCAAACTTCTAGGGAACAAATAAAACACCACAATAAAAGAACAGCTTTTAAACATTATAGCCTAAACTTGCAAGAAGTTAAAATTCATTTGACTGTGCACTGCATTGTGCTTCCCATGTTATATCAATAATGGCAATGTTTTAAACTTTCCTACAAAATTCAGTTAGAAGACAGTTTGCATCACGCATTTCAAACATGAAAATAAAAATGTGTCGCCCTGATGCAAAACCCTTTTTGTTGTTTATACTCGTGAACTGGAGTTTCTCACGCAGCTTCACAAAAACAATGTATATTTTTAGCATTTATCTATTGTTTACATTTTTCTGCTATGGGTGGAGAAATGTGATGGACGGTGATGTTCACCATCCAGGTCAAGAGGTGGCAACCTGTGTAGCCAATCTCTGGCCTTTTGTAAAAATGTATATATGGAATCAGATTTAAAGAACAGAAGTAGAAGCCTTCCGTTGACCTGCCTGCGTCTGCCTCGTTCCTTGGGTCGTCCCTGCACCTGCCACAAAAATGTTCTATTTTGTCTCCTTCTAAATGCTTCATCAAAATTCTCAAAAGACAAAAGGAACTTTAAAAATATATTGAAAGATAACAGGACCATGCCATGGCATTGTTCTCTATAAATTCTCTGTAAATACCAACCAGCCAGATGTGCTGTTGCAGACCTGACTGGATCACATTTCTAATCTGCCTGTACTTTTCCAAATCTTCCTCCAGAGATACAAATGGTTTCATTTTGTCAGAATATGATCCAAAAACTGTTCCTTCTTTACATTTTTCTATTTGAATAGATAATAAGATAATGATCACGATTTCACCAAGTAAGTGCAAAAATGTTTGCAACTCTAAATAGCTGCCATCTTATGACTTTAATTAATGAGAAGGTCCCTTAATATGGTACAGAATTAACAGAAGGCATGTTAGTTGAAATGAATGTAAACAGCACTGGACCAACTTAGCTCATGGTACATCCCTCTAACACGAACTTCAGAAACAGACTCCCTAAGAGGTTTCTGCCCTGTTCTTCTCCTTTTTTTTATAATTATTTTCCATTTACATCCTACTGACTGAAATACCAAGGTCCTTAGTAAGTCTCAGTAAGCTCTGACCTCAAGAGAAAACCTTCACTCCACCAAGTTTTCCTTGAGTCTTCAAAATTAATTCAGAAACACAGCATGGATAGTCTACTCTTACAGCTACTCAGTGATTTATTAAAATTATGCTGGTCTTAAAATATGTCAGTATTTTCTTCTCCTTCAGCATAAAAATGATTCAGCCCTATCTAGGGGCATGGAGACCTTAGGAGTAAGGAAGAGGAATACAACACATATACAAGCACTAGTATGTGAAAGAAAACTTTAAGCTAGCTTGGGCAAGAACTTCACTTCACTTCACTTCACTTCACTTCACTTCACTTCACTTCACTTCACTTCACTTGTCCCTCACTTCACTTCACTTGTCCCAAAGGCCAGTACTAAAACTTTCATTTGATTATGAACATTGGGTTGAAAGAGCAGTTACAGTTGGATTCTAGGCTTTTCCAGCCACTAAAAAAGGTTTAGGAGGTCTTCGCTACAGATTGCTCACCTACATTAGAATTTAAGCAGGTAAAGATATTTTTTGCATATAAACACATGCAAAAAATTGCTGAGCTTTTAGAATACTCCCTGCATTTGTAGTTTTAGAATGTTAAATAAGTGACTTGATTTCCTTTTACCAAAGAAGAAAGAAGGTTAGTTTCAACACTGCATTTTTACACACATAAACAGTTGTTTCTTCTAGTACAATATCAGGGCTTAAAAAAATTCTCAATAAGGAAGTTGCTAATTTTTTAATTAATCTAGCCTATTCCACTATTAATGAAATATAAGCAATATTAATAAAATATTTCTTTAAATATGTATTGGAACAAAACCAGCTCTCTGTGAATATCAATATTTGTTAATTTGTATAATTTACCTGCAATTAGCAGATAGTAACATCATTGGGTTGTTTTGTATCATATGAGTACAAGTTTGCTCAATCCTCATGGATATCAAAAAGGAAGTTTACCTACTTTTTTTTTAAATTCATATTTTTATGCTACTTTTCCATTATTTCTCTTGACAGCACAGCTGAATTGAATATCTCCCTTTGCCTTTCTCATCTCAGATCTCCAAATCATTAGACAGTGACAAAAGGTGATTGTCCATTATTAAAAGGGAGTTGTCTGTACTTGTTTTACATTTTACAAGTGCTGTGTAAGTTGCATTATTCTTAAATGGCATTTTGCAGAAATTGAGAAGCTATCATTTTCTTAACTATACTTTCCTAGTCATAACTATAGAAGAGTTAAAAACAGTAATAACTCCAGTGCAGACTCACTCTTCATTGCCTCTGAAGACATTTGTGTTAAATGAGTATGAACAGTGGGTTTAAAAGGTATTTTAACCATCAGGTGAGCAGTAATGCATTGAGTTTAATTCCAGTTCAAAAAGTTTGCAAATCAAAACTGCAAACACCTTTTTCCATAATTTTAAAAAGGGAATAAAACAGATTGTAATGTTATTTTGTAGCTATGTTCAAATGAGAGAAAAGTACCTTGTCAAATATGAAATTTTTGCTGACTCAAAAAACTTTTTCTGTAGAAAACATAAAAATTACATATTTTAAATACTGTTCTGTAACATTTTTTTAGCAAAAGTGAGTTGCAGTTGTCTGTTTTAGGAATAGAATTTAATAGTTTGGTAAGGAGCCCAAACTAATGGTAAATCAATCTGCTTCTGTCAATTATTTCTATAGCATTTTACCCCAGTGCATCCAACACATATGAAAAAAGAGCTTTTTTGATTTTTGCTTCTTCTTTCAAGTCAGTATTTGCCAGGAAATAAGTCCAGACCAAATTGCTCCAGGCCAAACACCATAGCTCTTACTGGCAAATAGTCTAGAGAAGATTTTTCTAAGAATTTTCTTCTATGAAGTTTTGGAATTTTAAATCCCTTTGAAAAGAGTAAAGAAGACTGGAAATTTTAGGTGTTCCACTCCTTTGTGCAGTGTCTTTTTCAACCTATAAGAAAAGAAAAGAGAAACAGAAGACTAATATCTGAGATGGTCATTTGCAAGCACATGCAATACCAGTGCAAGTTTTTTGAAAGACCTGTTTATTTCCCTTAATGCATCTAACCATCTCACCCATGTCCCTTCCCTCTTAAAATAACTCAGTATTGTAACAACCACCTTCTGGCCCTCTCTGGTAAATGGCCTATCAACTAATTTCACAGAGTTAAAATTAGAGGTCAAAAAGCTTTACTCACCTTGGGGGAAAAAAAAAACAAAACAAAAAAAACAAAACAAAAAAACCCCACAAAAACAAAACACACCACAGTTTCACAGCTTTTCAACATAATTTTGCTTATTTTTATATGTAAGAAGACATAAATTACACGAAGCCGAGTGTGTGTCTGTGGGACTTCAGTCCCCAAAATACCAGCAGCATAGCAGCATTACAATCATAGAAACAGGAGTCTGTCGAGGCCATCCCAATTTAGCTAAAGTATTGCTCTCCTGACAGTGTCATCCCATAAACACAAAGCTCTTCCTATTCTCAGCTCCCACTTGCAGTTTATAAATAGCTGTGGTGCTTTGTGCAAAAACAGGTGGCAAACAACATGAGAGGAGCCAGCAGTTGCAAACAACCTACCTTTTTCCTGGGGTCTAATTGCTGTTTGTACTGCTGCAATGACTAGAGTCAAAGCACTTCAGTGTCCTGTGTGCATTATAAATGAACTATGTCCTTTTCCTCTTCTTCAGGATTTTGTGTCAATAAATTGATGTCCATTAATGGTAGGCTGATCATAGAGCAGCTGAAATTAAAAATAGTTTTCCCTATATTTTCTCCATACTACCACTCCTTGATGATTCTTCAGACATTTCTGACTGGCACAAAAGACAGGAAGTGAACGTTTGGTGGGATGAGGGGGAAGGAGTACATAGTGTCACTACAGCAATT
>JANPWX010000076.1:1984427-1995050 GCA_024734555.1 Trochalopteron elliotii
TGATGGATTCTGTTCTTTATAGTTTCTAAATCTTCTCAAGGAAAGGATAACAAAAAAATGAACCTATTACATAGGACAACTCAAAACATCAGTAAGAGTATGGGAACAGATATTGCTGAGAACTGAGCTGGACACATAGCATGGTTTTCAACACTGATGGGGTACTTTTTTTGGATAGGTGATATATTAGAGCCATTGGTAAGGAGAATCCATGCTGCTCTAGCCTGGTAAGATTCAGGTTACCTCATGTGACCAGTTTGAAATATAGGTGCTTACTCTAATTGCTCATTCTTTTTCTAAAGTCATGGTAAATACTGCTGAAAAGCAACTTACTCCATCTTTAAGACTTGTGCCAGAACAGGATTTATCAGCCTCTAGAAGAACTTCTCTCACTCTCTGAATTATAGAAAAGGCCTAGACCACTCTCACATTTGACACCTAACTCATGGTGGCAAAAGGAAGCTGGATGTCTCCTTCTACAGTAGGTTTCTACAGGAGGTTCAGCCCAACATTAGTTAGTCTGATTGTCCACTCGAAGAGAAATTATTTTGATCTAGCTTTAGTTAAATTTGAATTTGTGTAAATACCAATTCATAAGATATGCAAGATAAAGAAGATAAAGAAAATAATGTTGCTGGTACCTATAATGCCAGCAGACAAAATGCAGAAGGAAGGGTTACCAAACACAAAGAAAGCAAAAATCCTTAAAAATACAGAACTTGTACTGCAAGTAGACACAGAGTACACAAAAGCGGTTAAGATAATTCATAACTGCATCAGTGAAGAATGCACGCTGCTTTAGTTTCTAGAGAATGAATGGATTTGAGTGAAGCAGTGTGTGAACAAGAAAACTGTAAGCAGGGATCTTTACAACCCTTTTTTTTTCATGACTATGATGGATAAATAGATAATTTAAAAAATAATTTTGTTAAAGCAGTGTTATCCTCATAGCATTAGGTTGAAAAGTGTTTATCAACTGATGGGAGCAGTCATTTACTTTGCTGATAATTTTTTTCACCTGCAGGCTGTATTGATATCTCTTCCCTTTTTGTGTAACTATTCAGCATTTTTAGAAATATTTTCTTAGAAAACATAGTGTCTTTTAAAAAGTCTTTCTCTTTAAAAAATACTTATTTTGTGGTTCTATTCAAGAATTTTATCCTCATGTCTGCCTACATTTTTCCGTCCTTTTGACTGCAGCCTGGCTAAATAAAGTCAGCTTTATCCTCTAAGAGTTGGCCAAGCTAATTAAAGTTTTATTCCTGTCCTCTACGGTTTTTGTCTGCTATATCTTCCAGTGAGCCATGCTGACTCCAACTGATTCCATTTTAGTCTCCTAGTCCTTCTCATTTCTGTTTTGGAACAGGAATCTGTAACATGTAATTAAGGGTGTGAATTCCCTTATGCTGGAATTGTCTAAAGTTGAGCATCCTCAAGTGATTATTCCCTTGGAAAACATGACTTATGCTCTAAAATAATATAGATAATTTTGAAAAGTAATCTTTTAAATTAAAGGGCAACTTCCAAAGGAAAAATACACTTTTTGCTTAACTGTTTGATCAGACATGAAGTTAGTTGTTTCCAAAATTAATATCATATGTTAGATTGTGCCTGAACAAAGCAGAGTAAAATCTGACTAGATATTTCAGGCTATTTACTGAAAGAGGGCTAAACATGATATTGTTCTTCCCTAAATAAGGATGGTGAGGTTACATAGAAATTGGGAAATAGTATAGGAAAAAAGCCCCAAAATATGAGCAATAGAAAAGTATTTATGATCAGTTTTATTCATAATGGTACCTTAAGAAAAAAAAAGTTAAGAGTCCTGCATTAACTTGCAATGCACTTTATTCAAATTAGAGAAGAATTTATAGCCTTTATCTTGTACAAGCAGTGCTTGGTTCTGAAAGCTTCTGCTCAAGTCGAGGCTTACTGGATCACTAACAGGATGAGAGGCTTCAGAGAATGTATGGATGAGAGCTGCTTTATTAGCCTTACAACAAAGACAGCAGAGCATCCACTGAGCAGCATAATGAGCTTGTTTCCAGAGGTTGTCTCCCAAGTTTGTAGTGTTAATCCTTAGGTACCCTGTCTGTAAAGCTCATTGCCTAGACTTTTGAAAATGTCTCCAGACTGCTTCTTGCTTGCTTGAAAATAATTAAGTAAAATTAGATCTTGAAATGTATATTGGAATTTTATTGTGTTTTCTACAATGGGGTTTATTTAAACATTGAGATTTCTAATAAAATTACAAGCTACAAGAATGACTTCAATAAATTTTGGAGCCTGGTTTCTTTTAAAATTGTATTTTATGTCATGAAAATGTGAGAGTCTGCTTCTAAGTATCCTTAGCTATCCTAAAGTACTGCAGAAAAAAAAATCATCAGTTTTGCATTACTCTTGTCTGCATCCTAAAAATTTTCTTTTAATAACTAGGAGGCCTCTGCATCAAGTTCCTTTTGATATACTGAAATCTTTCCATATCCGACAGAGTGCACAGAAAACAGTGGCTCCACTGGCAGCTTGAAGAGCTTCTTCACTTTTTTCTATCATTGCAAATATTGTTAATCTGAAATACTTGTTAAGGTCTATTTAGTAAGACAAAGCACTTAGCTACTGTCTATATCTGTTACTACACTCTTACTGTATCTGTCTACTCCTTTTCCCTGCATTCCAAAGGTCAGCTTCAAGGACATGAGTTTCACTACATACAATTATCCCCAGTGGGGTGTGTCCCACGACAGTATTTTCACATCTACTCAAGCAACCTTGAACCAAACTATCACCAATTATCTACAATTCCACAAACCAAGAACACCCTGAATAAACTAACGGTGCACTTGCTAACCAATGGTTATGATGATATCCCAGTTTACATACTGCCCTTCTGAGTGGTGCGTCTCTAGGAACAAATCAATCAAATTATTTTTCCTTTATGGCTCTAAGGACACTGGTCATTGTAACTTGCCACCACACACACCTGAGGTACCTCTGGCCCCTATAACTCTGGCTATTCCCCACTTGCATCACAGACACATTACACATGCTGCCCCAATTCTGTTGTCATGATGCAGATATCCATGTGATGTTTCATGTCTTTTGGACAGTACAGGAATGTGAAAAGAAATTGCCACCATAGTATTTTCATTACAAACTGGAAGGCCATGGAAACTGCTGGAATTGTTACTTGAATTGTTATCCCCAGGTATACACTGGTGTTTCAGGCAGGAATTGTGCAATTCCACAATGGAACATTTAATCAGGGATAGCGAATAGTTGCAAAGGCTCCAGAATTTTGCATCTAAACAGATGTAGAAACAAATGTGTCCCACTTCTCTTGGTGGGGAGATGCTAACTCTCATTATTTAAAAAAATTATCCATGTGGCATCAGAAACATGTTGAAGTAATAGTTTCAGAGAACAGGATTATTGCTGAAATGCATATGCCTACAGCTGGTAGTTCTGAAAGCACATATGAGTATGTGAACTGCAGGAATATTAGACAGGAATATACAGTTTTGGGCTCAATGGCAGGTTCAAGAATACTAGTTTGAAAAATTTAAAAAGGTGAGTGGCACTAGGGGTATGAAAGAGGCACTTCTGCATAAAGAAATTTGCACAAGCAAACTACAGTGTATCCAGTTATATTTTCAGTGGCATACAGCTCCCTACCATTAGTTTGGTATGCGTTATTTTGACCAAGACTCTGTTGACCAAAGTAATATTCCGACTGTGCAAGCCCTGGGAAAAAAAACAACATAATCACACACATAGCAAAGGCTGGTGCAGAGTTCATCTGGCAGATTGAAAGCAAAATAGCCTAAGACCTGGAGTACTATTGGAATGTCATTTATGTCACAAAAAGTACGTGTTTACTGATAGCCTGACACAGTGTACCTGCTCTAAGACAAAACAAAAGTCTTTTTTTATGACAAAGACTTAGCATGTTTTTGATCTGCTGAACCAGTTTACTCGATCAAAAGGCTAAAGAAATTAGGGATCCAAAAGAATCCCAGCACCAGATCATGGAGGCTGACAGTTCTCAGATGCTTTCTTGTTTAAATCCAAATACAAAAGCCACTACATTTTTTTAGGATGTTTAGAGAACTATTTATCTTTTCCTTCCAGCTTCCATCTTGATTTTTAAACATGTTAATTTTCTTAATTTAGATTAATACTAGTTAATCTCCCTTATTTGTGAGCTTTAGATCATAAGATTACACATATTTTAGTCTCCAAGTAATTTGTTTTTCCTGTTAAATCAAACACAGGTATATCTCTTTTCTAATACAATTATAATACTATACAAAAGAGAAATGTTCACTAATCAAAGAAACAACAAAAGCACATGAATAAATACCAAGAAAATATAATTAATATTTTCTATGACTTGTTCTAAATTTCCTTCTTGTATAATAATTTTGCCATTTAATGGTATAATATCATATAGAATAGCATGGAATAGAATTGCAATAGAGCTTCATTACCAACTTTGGCTTCTATTTTTCAATTCTTAATAAAATGAAAGGCAATGATTTTTAACAATAAGGGGATTCCAACAGTAAATGACAAGATAAACTTTGAGTCTAGTGACAGTATAGCATGTCAGCTGGCAAAAAGAATATACTGAGTTATACAGTAGATGTGCAAAATTTTCCTGTCTCAATAAATTGTTATTTTGCTGCACAAAACAACAACAACAAAACCCACAGAAAAATCAATGAGCATTTCTCCCTAGCAACAGGGGGGAAAAATCAGGAGCGGTGTGAAGAGGATGCTGAACAGGGAGTAAGTGACTGATAGCTGCAGTAATCTGAACAGACTGAGCAAAGAGATTGCAGTTTATTTCTGGTTAATGCAAGACAATAAAATATGTGGTTTACATTTTAGAAACAAAAACATACATGAATTTCCACAGTTATCCAAAGAAACTTTTCAAAAAGGAAAAATGACGAGTCCTTGTAATTGCTGTATGCTCTTGTAATTGCCATTAACATATTTGATATTACTATTAAGAGTACCAGTTTAGCAGCTTTCATGGGTAGCATTGTTGAAAAACTGTAGCACAAAAAAATTGAAGTATTTTAACAGCATCTGTATGGGATCCTTATATCAGAATTTCCTAAAAAGTAACAGTAAATATGGAAAGCACTATTAGCACCAAAGGCCCTGATTGTCATCCCTGTGGCAGGGCTACAATTTGCCACTAACTTGAGAAAATATTCCCAGGCTGTCAGCTCAAACAGCTTCCTGAGATAAATGCTGTGATATATCCAGAATGTCAAACCACTGGACTGTTCCAAAAAGCATTTGGAGAAAACCTAATTAAATTAAAACAAAAATATCCAGTTTTCCTAGTGTATAGGCTTTATTTACTTCATTAGAAATAAGCTAGCAGATATGTTGTAAAAGAGCCTAACAACAGCAAACTTACTTGTAACCAATGTTGTGCAAATATTTTATGAAATTATTCATCTTTATAATTACTCCTGCAATACTTTAATACCATCTACTCTACAGATTACATGTTGCCTAAGGGCCAATTATGAATGTTAAACTTAGCACGTGACTATTACACTATGTGCCTATAAAAGATCATCATTTCTTCAGCCATGAAATATCCTTCTTTAAACCACATCTTCACAGTTTTAATACAAATTGGGCATTATGGAGACAATTCTTTTATTGAACAGACAGAAGCAATATGAGAAATTCAACAATTTCTTCCAAAAAACAACTGAAAAAGGGCTTCAGATTGGTTGCATCTGTGAAGTC
The DNA here is from genome assembly GCA_024734555.1 of Trochalopteron elliotii. Lineage (NCBI taxonomy): Eukaryota > Metazoa > Chordata > Aves > Passeriformes > Leiothrichidae > Trochalopteron > Trochalopteron elliotii. The sequence continues at coordinate 1,990,203 of JANPWX010000076.1, forward strand.
TCAGTAGCAGTGTCCCTCTGACCAGTCCACGGCCAATGCATATAATAAGGATTCCAGAACAAAACTAAAATAACAGTCTCTTCAAAATACAGAAACCAGTTTTAGAACTGAAAATGGAAAATAATTGCCAGTCTCACAAAAGCCTATAGACAAGATCTAGCCCAAGATCATGAAACCAGAAACCTTTAGCATACCACATCTTGTATATGGAGTGCTCATTTACATGAATGGAGAAAAGGTCTGTGTTAAATCCTCATAATGAATTCAGACTATTTTTTTATAAATATACACGGCCAAGGATGCTAAACAAATATGAAGAATCCACTGCAAAGTCTTTCTGTTTTGACAGTGCTAGAGCATCACAAACAGATTTCCTACAGTAACAATTTTATATCCCTCTTCTAGGACATCAGCACAGAAATTCCCATAGCAGAAAGGTTCCCCTCTAGCACAGGCCTGTCCCCCCAATCTCACAGCAGGAGAGTGTTCCTTAGGTGTTATTTGCCAGCATTAGAGGGCTCCATGTGTGCTCTCACCACGTGGGCCCAGGCTGTGGAAACAGAACCGCATCCTGACCGCGCCATTGGCTGAATCTTGGGATGTAGGAGAGAAATTAACTGATGTTCAACAATCATGAGACTTTTTAAAGAACTGAAGAAAAGGAAGAAGCTTGAAAAAAGATTTTGACTGAAGACATCCATCAAAAAATAAAGAAACATGCTGGCGGGGAGAATGAATGAGACCAAGCTGCAGAAATGAAGCTGACATAGTAAGAACTGACAACAGCAAGAAACTCAGTAATTTAGAGAGTTTTTATACACACAACAAAATAATAATCAGTGGAAAATTAAAAAGCAGCATTCAGTTAAATTAATAATGTTATTAAACTTTGGACATATTAAAAGCAGAATTTTCAATTAAGACACAATATAAGAAATTCTACAGCTCCATTGAGATAAAAATACCTCAGAGTTTGAACTAACTAAAAAAACCTGAAGTAAAGCATTTTTTACTAAAAGTGGTCTTTTCCTGCTAAATTCACACTTCAAGATGTAAAAATCTGTATTTTACATTTTATGATCTCCTGTACATCACAGCATATGAAATTTCACCCAGTAATTCCTGTATGAAAGCCAGTAACTTGTATCTTCAGTAACTTCAGACCAAGTGAATTTATCATACATCTGCAAACCAATCTACCTTACTCTTCAAATTAAGAAACTTTCAGAGGCCTGCATTTTCACCTTGTGAGGTATCACTGCATCTACTTTTTGAGTTAAACAGGAAGAGTCCTTTATGTCTCACTGTTTCCAGTTCTCAAAAATATATCACTTTCTCTTCTATGACACGGTTGTAGACCTACCACTCTTAAACACAAATTGACGCTGCCCTGCAAAAAAATGGGCTAAGAGGAGGACCAGTAAGAATAAACAAAGGAGTAGGTAACAGGGCACATGAAAAAGAGCACATGAAAAAGGCCACACAGAGGCTCCAGATGAACTGGCTGGGGTTTTACATATATCAGAAAATCAGGTAAGGTCTGTGGTCAACAGATCTGCACAGGGTAATTCAATAATTACTACTGATGCTATTAAAAAAAAAATCCCTCTATGCCTCACAATTTTACATTAGATATCTAAGGATCACAGAATGATCATTTTTATTGTTACCAAAGCACATTTGTATTGTTACTAAAGGAGTTCATATTGACTTGTCCATTGCAATCCCTATACTCCTTTAGGAGTAACGAAAGTATTCTTGAAAACTTAAACTCTTGCTTCTGTTCCTTGTTCTAGGTGTATGACTTTGCAAGTGTTGGTATTAAAGCACACTTTTGAGTGAATACAAGTTACTAAACAGCCTAGGTTACTCTAAAGAACTATGCTGGCATCGTTGCTACTTGCTATTCATCAGTCTTTGCATCAGTCACACTTGTTTTTTAGACTGATCTTTGATTACACTCCTTTGATAAAACTGTTTGAAAACATGACCATTTAGTGTTACAGCTATGCAGTTACTTTTATGCCAATCTTGTAATCTTATCAAAGCATTAAGTCAGCTTTCTTGGCAATAGTTGTTTTCCCTAGAACTACATTGATTTGCATTAATTACATTATTTTCCTTTAATTATTTTTTTGTTTTAATCTCCTTAGTCATGTATGAGTTTTCTATTAGACAACAGTCTAACCCAGTGATAGTCAATCCCACGTTTTTACACACTGGCATGACATAGGCATTAGCACAGCCTTCTACACAAAAGGCCACAGGAAATATCAGCAGATCAAAGATCTAACCAGAAGAATCTTCAGTTTATACATTAATTCTATACAGACTAGTAATAGACATGACATCGAGACCTATATAAAATCCCCAATTCAACTAAAACTTAAAATAGGATTAGTCCATATAGACACAAGGAAACTGAAGAAATTCAGATTCTCACATTTCTTTCCAGTATACAACTGTTTGTGAGTTTTTGCCCTAATATTATGTTACAGAAGACTCAGACAAACATTAGGAACAACTGACTGATTTTTAGAGGGACTAAAGAAGTTAAGTGTCTGCAAAAGATAACGATAACTAATAACCAGTACTTTTATTTTGTCTTTGAGTAATATTTATATAAGTTGCCATATAAAGATACATATTTGAAACATAAGAACAATATTTTAAAGTTTAACTTTCACAAATCCTATAGAATTAGCATTCTCAAAAAAGAACATATAGAGCAGCAATAAATTAAAACCACTTCAAAGTGATACATAGTCTTGGTGTGAATGCATATTGAAAACTACTTCCTGTTCTGGTCCCTCTGACTAAAAAATAATATAATGGAACTTCTATAATACAGAAAGGTTGAAAAAGATGATCAGAAGTAAAAAAACTTTTCCCTGATTTACATAAAGATTCCCCTTCTTTACAAAAATGGCTAGCAAAGCACATAAAATATTTACACTTTTACATAAAGAGTGTCAATAGGGATTTTTTTTCACTATTTATTTTCACTATTCTTAGGAGAAAAGAAAGCAATCATAAGGTATAACTCACCACTTGGATTTCTGAAACTTTGATATTCTCTAAACTTACTGTTTTACTGCACAAGTGTCTACTAAAACTTTCAAAAACTCTTGAGAACAGTCAACTAGGCAAGGACATTCAGTCCATGCCCGCATTTTTTTTTTCATTCCCACTGCTTCAAAAATGTATTTAAGCTTTTTCCTATTGTAGCCTCTTATAATAAAACTTGTATTAATCTTCCTAATACCACAAAATGGTGACGATCATATCTTTGCTTCTCGTACTGGCAGTAGCAGTCTCTTCTGATTATACCCCACAGATTTCTCTTTCCAAGCATTTATTTCTTCTTATTTTTAAAGTTCCTTAGGAGTCTCATCTCTGTTTCCTCAACCGGCTTTGTTTCATCAATTCACTACCTGGCACCTTGTAATTATCCACTTGTCTCTCTCCCCTACATGTACCTCTGATTCTGCCCTATACTACATTAAATAGGAGACTATTCTAGTCTCCAAGTATCTCTTGCCATCTCAGATCATAAAATACAGGAACTGCATAGTAAGTGACAACTAGGATGACATAATTAATCAAAACTAGGAGGACCAGATAGGGTCAATCTAATAAAAATAATTATTATTATATTGTTAAAATGATCCTAGCATTCTTTATTCAAAAAGAAAAAATCCTTTTAGACCAGAAGTCTTCAGAGCTAAATCTTTTCCTCTTCGGGTGTATAATTTCAGAGAAATTGCCAGACTTATTTTCAGTGTAAACTACTGTGCAAAAGCACGGAAGGGATGTTGCAGCAGAAAGTAATTTGATTTTAAAATCCTGATCAGTTTACTGTGCAATGAAGCAATAAACAAAACCTTGCATTGTTGGAGGAAAAAACCCCAAACACAAAAACCAAACAGCATGGATTAAAGCAGGTAAAGAGCTGTTTAATCACAGAACTCTGTGATTCAGAGCAAATTCTTCAGACTTCACCAATGATAGAAGTTACACTGACTTTATTTCTTTATTCTCAAAACCTTCCTATCATTGCAACCACCAAAAAGTAAATATTACAAGCAGCCATTAACCTTGGGGTCATCTTATTTTATAGCATTCTGAACATGTTTTCAAGAAGTTTTATATGGAGAAGTGGAAACAGCTGAGTCCACCAGACACGTGCTCCAAGTCAGTAAATACATAACACAATGTAAATAAATACACCCCAGATCTATTTATAGCCCAGAGAAGCTAAGTACTTTATCCTAGCAGAGACAGGGCTCCTGATTAGACATTAGCTTATGGCCTCCTGAAGCAAGGTGAAGTGAAAGATAGTGTAGACATGATCAGAATAGCACACGTCTCACGTGTGATACCATAAAAACCTCCCCTGGACAAACCACGGCTTATGGAGGTTCTACAAACCCAGGACTTTTGGGCAAAATTACAAACCAGCCATGCCTTTGTACACGGCAATACTAACTTGAGGAGACGCAGACTGGGGCTGTTTATTTTTTATATCAAAATCAACTTCTGCAAGCTCTTATAATCTGTATAGCAGTAATAAAATATCATGCAGAAGAAAAACGTAACTAGTTAAATACAACCAGAACAGTTTCAGATTAACACAAGCTAAAAATAGGCTGTCATTTCACAAAGCTGGCAGTGACCCACACTGAGGTGTTTCCCCGGTCGCCGGTGTCCAGAGACTGCTGGCCATGCCGCTATCCCGGAGGCGCGGCAGCGATACCATCGGTGCTTCCCACCGCCGGCTGCACCTCCTCACGTCTGCCTTTCGGGAACCCCTGTGCTCCCTGAGAGCCCCGTCTGCCTGTCGGGAAC
>JANPWX010000076.1:2000050-2020746 GCA_024734555.1 Trochalopteron elliotii
TTTCTGTAACGATCTGCCTTAAGCCTCAAAAGCTCACGAATACAGTCAAATACCTTAGTTTTCACCGAAACTGCTTTCAAGACCTTGCCATCTGTCTTTCCAAGAAAGGCATTTCCTTCTGGAGGTGGATCACAGTTCAGCTTTGGAAGGTTTTGCTTGTCGGTTCTTGCTTTGTTTTCCTTTTTTAACTCACCTAGTAATCTCGGTGCCTGTACTGCGTAACATCTATGACTACAGAGCACAGTGTGTATTTAAGAAGAAAAAAATCAAACAATGCACGGCTTGCTGGTGGTGGTATGCCCTCTAAAAGCAGGGAAGCAAGAAAGACAAAGAGTTAACAAAATCAAGTCGTCTAGGACAATAGAAGCAGGATTGTTTGGTCACTAGTAGCCAGCTGTGCACACAGCAAGTATTATGAGCTGACAGTTGTACAGTTTTGGTGACATAAAGGTCCTGTAATCTGGTGTTTCCTTATTTCTGCTGGAGACAACTTTCCAATATGTCTACCTGCATCTGCTGATTCTTTCGAAAGCAGTGACTCAGAAGTATGAACCCGGTCTCTTTGTAATGTCATAAAACTGCCAAATCAGGAAACCTGAAGATTACACCTAAATGTCAGCTCATATTATTCCAGTGATGGAACAGTGAAGGGTTTTGAAATTGTCTTACAGGAGCAGAGTTGTTTCAGGGGTTAAGTGTGGAAGACGTGTTACAGAAATTGCACAGTCGTGAGAGGAAATACGAAAATGAGAAATAAAAATGCGTGACAGATAAAACAAGAGCCAAGGCAATGGGATTTCATTGTCTTACTGATACTAAGTGTGTCAGTAAGATGGTAAATAAATAGAAATTAGCCTTATCTAATAACTTCTATCAAGTGAAACTTTCCTGTTCTGACAAAATACATGCCACATAAGAGTGCTAGATCTGTCCCAGCGTGTAGGCTGACTGGAAGCAATCACTTGTTTTAAACATTAACTAGAAGACCCAGATAAGGATATTACTGAACTATAAACAACAGATTGTCCCCTTCTTCAAAAAATTAAAACTCCCTCTGTTGGATCAATACAATAAATACTTCTGTGTTAAATGGAAATCCTTACTGCTTTCTTCTCAGTTGCAACTTTTTGTTAGGCATTCATGGCATAATTAAACTCGATGAAATACAGGCAGACATTTTTTACTGTATGTGCTATATTTCTCATGCTATTGCTTAAAATGTAATAGAATAGTGTTTTAGTAGACTGACATGATTTATGTAGTTTGCTGTTGAAGTGACAGTGTTAAATCATTTGGAGATTCCTTGCTTTTAGAAACTCAGGAGGCAGTGCTAGACAAGGGGATGGATTGCTTTCTGTGATGTCTAATTTTTTCCAATATCTGTTAAAGCTTCTTTGCATGTTGTTTTTGTGGTCCAAAGCAGAAGAACTTTGAACCAAATCACATGGTCTCGGTTTCATCATCTCTCAAAGTTGCATTGACCTGTTATACAGGAAGTTTTGAGATAATTTTTTCTTCCCCCTTCACTGCATACTTGAACCACAAGAATATCCTTCCGGCATAGAGCATGTCACAACAAATTTATGAGAAACCTTTGGATTCTCCCTTCCCAGTGGTGAGATATGAATGTATTTTCATAGGCAATGGGTTGCTTTTCATGGTCCAAAATGGACAGTGTTATCACCGTGGATATCAGGCATTTATGTGCCCAGTAGATAGGAGGTGCATCTTGTCAAGAGTACCTTTGTGAAGGTGTGCCTCTACCTTGTGTAATGGCTTCACAGTTTGTACTCCTTACCCTCCCACTCTTCCCTGTCTGCTTTGGCAGTTGCTACTGAGGCCTTGAATAGTGAAAGAATTTGGAAATATTTTTCATTCACTATCTTTTTGTTGGGTAGTAAGTTAGAACAATGAACTTCCTTGCAGGTGTTCTCAAATAGTCGTGAAACTTAGTTTATTTTCGTTTTCTAGTTTTAGTCCTGTGGTTTCAGTAGGTGAGTGTGTGTCAGGTCTTGACTTAAAAGAATGTGAGACCACATAGTCGCTTCTGGGTATAAATGTTTTCGATCTATGAGCAGGTGGATTGAGCAACCATGAACCATCTTGAATATTTTCTGAAGGTAAAGTGCCATGTAAATGTATTGACAAGTGCTTCTTGTTTGCATGCTTTTCAAGATGTTACCGAGTTGTGAACCAGACTGTCAACAGCATGGGATAACCTTGCACCTCTCTGCTTTCCCCATATCAATAATGAACTAATAGATTACTTCCATAAACCATTTTTGTCAGACATGAGTGATTGTTTCAAACCCCAAATAAACAACAGCCTGCTTGTCAGTGATGACAGGTACTTCAGCTTTCTGTCAGAAGGGCATGAATTCAAGCCTTCCTTTTCAATATGCCTTCCTTCTGCTTAAACAGACTATTCTCTAAATTCTCCTAGCTTGAATTGTAGTAGATCATACAATCATAATTAATGCAGCTATAATGGACAGGTTACTTTCTCTCAATAGTTGGTCCTGGCATATTAACTCTAGTTTTGTTTTCCAAGTTTATTTTGGTGGTCTAAATGTTGGGCTTTCTGTTGGGATGGAAACTGCTACTTTTTCCAAAATGCTTCAGTGTTAAATTTCCTCAAGGAAAATTTGTATGTAAATTGAGAAGAACATGCTGGGGTACCCAACTTGATGGTACAGGCAAAGAGTTGGTGTTACTTCGTTAAAAGAACCTTCTGCCTTTAACACTACATGTTTGAATTTCGTTTATGCAACTTACTGCTTTCATGCACTGTCTGGACTGTTTTGATAGCTTACCTACCAAAACATACTGTATGAGACAATATAGTAATTTTAAAGCTGTATTTCCAGGCCTTTGGAAAGCTCATGACATCATTTGAGTTCCCTCAAAGCCCTAGGTCATCATGATTACTACAACACTATTTTTATAGCTGATTGCTCATCTTCCAGGTCTTTTTGCTGAAGATGGTTGAAGCCTTGTACTCTGGCTTAACTGCATAACAGAAACAGCATGCCCATGTAGTACTCATCTTTAATTTTTATTTGACTCCCAGAACAGAACGAAACTAGGTTGACAAAGTTGTCTTGGGATAGTACAGTGTGTTGCTGCTTAAAGGAGTTGATCTGCCTGTGAAACTTTCCTGCTAGTATTGGTGAGAAGTCATGGCATTCACATCAAAGGAAAATGTGAGCTTTGGTCCTCTGTAGTGTGGCAGCAGTAGTTGCCAAGGCAAACAGTGAGGCTTAAGTACATGCTTGGTTAGGTCCTTAGATGTGTGAATTACTGAGGTTCTGATGCGTCTAATACTGACTGTTAAGTCAGTAATTAACAAAATTAATTCCTTTGTAAGGGTTAATAACACATGCAATTCGAATGTAACATTGCATAATCTACTTGCTTCTGCTTTGTATAAGAATTTGAACTGTGCACCCAGTTTCTAAAATGTCATTATCAATCTGCATTAAAAAGAAGGATTTTTTACTTAACTAATTGCTGCCTACCCTTTTCCGTGTTTACTGGTTTGTCTGGTATCTTGAGTACTCCTACGTGCAGACTAAGGGCAGCCTGCCTAGAGGTCTGGATGAAACCTGATTACTTCTTTCTTCCTACCTGCCCTGGTCTGGTGACATGTTAAATGTTCCTTTCTGCCCAAAATCTCCATTTTCCCAATTGAAAGTTTTTCACTCTAGTAACTCCATTCTTTGTCCTCAAGCTCGCTTGCATGCATTTGTGTTTCTGACAGCCTTCACTCCCTCATCCTTTAACAGGGCAAGGGTCTGTCTGTGATTCTTCTCAGCAGTCTTAAGAAGAGATCGATACGAGATCTGCCAGTGCAGTGCAAAAAGCAGCACGAGACCTTTTGCAGCTGTATCTGCTTAAAGCTGTGCTGTCCCTTTTTGCTGTTCTGCTTCTTAAACTAATTGAAAGTGACTTTAAATAAGTTACCTTCAGTTCTTTTTTTCAGTTGCTATTTTAGCTGTTCCCTAGATCTGGTCCTAGGAGGCTTTTAAATGCACACCTGCCACCTTGAATAGAGCATGGCTGATGAGTCAGATGATGAATCTTGGAGTTCTTCCGAGTCTGAATTCTTCTGGTTCCTGTTACTCCGTTGACCTTTGACTTAAGAGGATCTGAGGATCCTTCTTACTCCTTTTCCATGCCTATTATATTTAGAGTTCTTGCTCTCTCTCAGGTTGTTAAAGGTAAATACTGAAGTAGCTTTTTTTACAAGCAGCTGGCAAACTTAGTCCTACAGTCTACATCACTACCAAGTGGTGGTAGTATCTCTGGAGTGGCAGGAAAGTGGATATGAAATTGTCATTGTAGTTTCTTTCTGTTAACTTCATTCTCCTGTTTGTTTGCAGGTTAGGGTTTTATTTTGTGTTTCTTTGTTTTGTTTGTTTATTTTTTACAAGTCATGCCTGTAACTTAACATGCACATTAAAAATCCTATCAGGAAGCTGTCTGAAAACATGAAAATAGGTTGACTGATCAACAGAAATAACTTTTTCTGCTAAATATTTGTATGATTGATTATGTTTCTCTCTAATACCGAAGTATATTTAGTGGACATATGGTTCAACTTGTACCTCTCTTTTGGAAAACAGAACTCCCCTCTTCTTTCCTCCTGTTCCCTAGACAGGTATAAGCAGTAATACTGGTAGAGTAGCTACGCACAAAACGCCATCTGCTGTAAGGGTTTTATGGTGCATAAAAGCACATAAGTGTGGCTCATTTGCAACATCTGCAAATAAATTCACAGCTTGGAGCAGTTCATTTGCTATCTTAATTCCTGGTTGTTTCTTGCAGTAATTATATATATAAATTTAACCATAGCCAAGCAGCATACCACTGGACAGGAATGGCTTGTTCAATAAACTTGTGTATGTTTTTACCTAGATCATTACTGCTTTCTCAGTGTATTAATGAAGTCATGGTGTAAAAAGACTTAAAGCATGTGAAGGTTGCCACTGGTCTTCAGCCTTTAGTGTGTGAAATGTTCCTTAGTTAGAAATCTGTGTGCCTCAGAAGCTCACATTGTATTGTTAGGCCACAAAGTCTGCATTTGCTTTCAAAGCCTTCTATTTGAGTCAGGTGGATTTATATGCATTTTTTTTTCTGTAACTTTAGGCACTGTAACTTTAGTAGACGTTTGTCTCTCAATTCAAAATGGAATAGGCATTTGTATGGGTATCCTGAAGAACTATTCTCTTTATAAATACTGGGGTTCTTAAAACTTGTTGCTGTGTTTAGCACATCTGAAATTGGTATTTTAATATGTTACAGGATTTGGTGTTGCAAAAACCCTACATGGAAACTTTCTAATAAGTAAATGTATTTATTTTCTAGTAATCCATGCTAAGAAAGGTAACAGGATTCTTAGACAAACCTAATTCTTGTGAAACTGCTTAGTTGCTGTGTTTTTATTTTTTCGTTTTATAAAGTGTGATGTCGTATAACTTTGTTTTGCCCATACTAATTATGCTTTTCCCCCCCCTCTCTTTACAGCAGTTCTGTGGTGTTCTTGGTCACACATTTATGGAGTTTCTGAAGGGCAGTGGAGACTACTGCCAGGCACAGCACGACCTCTATGCAGACAAGTGAACTGTAGAAATCCATTACTACTCCACCAAGAAGCCCCCCTAAGAGTGGTTGACCAGGATAAGAAGTGTTGAATTGAAATTGGCAGAGCATTTAACAACGAATTCAGACCTGGATGGGGTAAACCTCAGTGCACTGCCTTTCTTTTGCCTCAGTATTACTGGATTGAAGAATTGCTGCTTCTTGTTAGGAGGTTCATTTCATTTTCCATTGCTCCCAACCTCATACTTCCAAGCACTGAGAATTTCACGTGGAGTACAGTGAAGTAGACTTCAGTTTCTCTACATCACTTCTGTATTAGAATTTTTTTTAATCCTTTCATAATCTTGTTGCATGTTTAACTAAATCAATATGGCCCGAATGAACCGCCCAGCTCCTGTGGAAATCACCTACAAGAACATGAGATTCCTGATCACACATAATCCGACCAATGCAACCTTAAACAAATTTATAGAGGTAAGGCTGGTACAGAATTCTTACTGATGTATTTTTTTAAATCTCTGGACAGCATACTATATTTGTAATTTCCTTTACTAGCTGATAACTGCTGCAAAAACGGTATGAGGAGGTACTGAGACTGTACATTGATCTTTCTTTCCAAGTACTGGTGCTGTGCTTTGAAGACCTGCAGACATATACTTCAGCCTTCACAAATGTAATTCTTAGAGTGAAGTAATAATTATACTGTCTAGTACATGGTACATTAAGTACATTGTTTAGGTCTGAAAACAGGAATTATTTAGCAGAGTTATGTGTAGAATAATACAAACATTTCTTAGTGGTAGGAGCTCACATCCAGATTGGGCTGAAGTGGTGAAACATTTCATTGCACTTCTGCATAGTGATACATATTGTGAGTCAGAGCCTTAGGAACTAATAACAGGATTGCAATATGCTTTCACTGCCTAGCTTCCTTCACTATTAGCAGATCATGGTTTTAGTGTATCTTAAGAGGATCCACTGTGTCATAGTGTCTACTTGAGTGAAATTGTGGCAATAGGCTTACTCTGCACCCAGAGCTGCTGAGGCTGCTTTAAGTGCTTTGGTACATGCTACTAAAACCAGTGGCTTGGCATATATTTCTAGTTCTGAATTTATCATTTAAAACATGTATTTAGCATGTTGGAACTATAATGTATATGGTTATATAAAGTGTGTGTGTGTGTTAGTAAGTTCCTGGCGGAGCTACTCTGTGGGAAGGTCCAAGATTGCTAAGGCTGTCCTTATAAGATTTTAGGTGTACTACAGCTCAATTCTGCATTTGGTACAGGATTATATACAGGAAACAGTGAGATAACATTTGCTTGCCTTTATAGTCTCACAAATAGATCACGTATGCTTAGGCTATGCTTCAGTCATTACCATGACAGTTGCAGTGTGAATGATATTTCTTGCAGGCATAATGAAGGAGGATTGATTTTTTTTTTTTTAATGTAGAGTAATAGCAAAATGGAAAGCTAAATTTTGTCATGACAACTCATGAGCTGAAATAATTTATTGTCATGTGCTTGTAACTCTTAATAGTGAGTAGTCTAACAAACTTGTTTTAAGCAGAGACAGAGAGGGGGAAGATTTGAACTTTGCTCAGAATACTTCTGTTGAAGTATGTAGCTTTGCAAACCAGGAAGCTTCCTGTTCCTTTAAAATGAATGATCTTTTGGGGATGGACTACTTGATTAATCAATATTTATCAGGATGTGATTTTAAAAGAAAAAAGTCTGCAACATAACAAAACTTGGTCTGCACATAAGACTATGTTTGCAGAAAAGCCTAAAGTATCTGGCATTAGCACACAAGTTTTAGTCATTTCAGCTTTCTGTGTTTGCAGGATGGTGAGCATTTGCATGAGTTTTGCTACTGAAAATTTTGGAATTAATTACTAAGCTTATTGAGAAAATTAAATGGTAAGTGAAACTAGTTTACTCTTACAGTATTTTTTTTTCACTCCCTAGGAACTTAAGAAATACGGTGTTACCACAGTGGTAAGAGTGTGTGAAGCTACTTATGACACTGCTCCGGTGGAAAAAGAAGGCATTCAGGTTTTGGTAAGAAGTGTAGAAGCAGAGTGCAAAACCAACATATTTCCCTCTTCACTCTACCCCCTTCCTCCCAACAAAAGATTTTTTGACGCCACCTTATTAATTTTATGAGTGTATTCCTGCAACTGATGGAGGAAAAAGATGTGAAGACATCTTTTCTTGTAAGGGAGAAAGTTTAGTTTTGAGCTAAATCACATGATCAATGAAAACTGATTGAGAGGAATATATTCGTAATATTATATGCAATAGTTAGACTATTACAAAATTGTATGTTTGGGTGGTTTCCTCAGCTGTCAGCTGTTTGTCCATTATGTCCACTCCTTTTTTTGCCTATGCATACAGCTTACAAGAAATCTGTCTTTTTGTGTTTGTGTTTGTTCTGCGTTCTAGGACTGGCCCTTTGATGACGGTGCTCCACCATCCAACCAGATTGTTGATGATTGGCTAAACCTCCTTAAAGTTAAATTTCGTGAAGAACCTGGTTGTTGTATTGCTGTTCACTGTGTTGCTGGCCTTGGAAGGTGGGTGAAGTTTTAAAGATTTGTTGAACAGTCATCCCTGGTCAGACTTGCTAAGATCTAGTCCAGAAGTTTATTGGAGGCAAATGTAAAATAGTCACATATCCAGTATTGGAATGACCTCACAATTAAAATAGTTAAGATAGCAGTAAACTGTTACATGTATTTATTAAAGGTGTTTAGGTCAAGAGATGATGCTTCAGTCACACCTCTCACAAAGTCTACAGAATTAAGTTAACAAGTATATTCTTGTCCCGAGTATATTGATGAGTGCCCCATTGAGATTTTTTTGTCCACTTACTCCCTAATGGATTTGGGATTTTGTGACTTGCCTGCTTTCTCTGCATCTCCCTTTCAGCAGTATTGGCAGTCTCCTTGAACCAAAGGCATTGTAACCATTAACTCCAAACAAGTGGTTTGGTGCATCCAGACCAGCTTTCATCCACCACCTGTCTGGGAGATGAAAAGTGTTTTCCAAAGTCGCAAAGCTGTTGGTCCCATTTCTAAAAGGGACATGAAAATTTTTAGGGATAATGCTAAATATTCTCCTCTTAGTCCTGTTCCCTCTGTCTGCTGTCACTATCTCGAATAGACTTCCAACAGTTGTGAGAAAATAATGGTTTTTCTGCTGTTCTAGACTATGTGGGAAGTAGATCTGTTCAAAAAGGAGTTTGCTATATTCTACCCATGGATTTCAGCATTGTCCAGTAAAAATGGACGTTTCTGGTCTTGTCCATAAGCCTGGCTTATCCACTGCATTATGGCTTCATACATAACAAAGTTCACTGTAGTGATGAATGTTACCAAAACAAGTCCTCTTTTGCTGCTTAGAATGATACTCGTTGGTTTTTCCTCAAAATGAAACAGTTAATTAGTTGAAAACATGGTCCTAGCTTTCTGCCATGTAAGTTTTCTTCTAAATCCCTGAACATAAGAAACCACTTAAAGTTACTACTACGTGCACAAGTCTCTTGCTAGTGTGTGGCATGACGTTTTGTCTTGTGCTTTTTTGGGGTTGAGTCATAAATTGCTGATGTATATGAGTTTAAGTCAGGATTTTGTAACTGAAAATTGATCCTGTCAGAGGAAGAACACCATGGCAAACAAGGAAATCCTCAGGGGGGTGCAGCAGCATGTGGATTGCATCTGTTCCCAAAACTTGTGACACTAATTCTAGGATTTGTCAGTTCTTACTGAACTCGACCCCTCTTCTGACTTCTGGTTTGGCATCCTGACTGCTTCTAATGGTGATTCATTTTGGAGAATAAAAACCCACATAGACAACTCTTCCTCAGAATCAGTTGATTTGAAACAAATGGTTAAAGATTACTTGCACTTTATTTCTGTTGTACTCTCTGGTACTTAAAGTCAGATGAACGAAGCTGAGAGTTCATTTGAACCCCTATTTAATGAGAATGGCTAACTCAAAACCAGTTGATTTTATGTAATGTAGATAGGCCTTCTGCCTTTTCTGCTTTCCCAGTGAAGAAACATATCCAACAAACAAAGTAAATTGTTTTTCTCAGTATGCTTTGACAAAAGCTAAACTGATTTTTTTTTTTAACCAGAGCTCCAGTCTTAGTTGCTCTTGCACTGATAGAATGTGGAATGAAGTATGAAGATGCAGTGCAGTTCATAAGACAGTAAGTGTGACACTAACGTGTAGCTGTTCCCAAGATTCAGTATGTTTGATACATCCTTGGGCACTGGAGGAAATTCTGAATGTTTTTTTTATCTTTGATGCCTTTTTTTTTTTTTTTTTTTTTTGGTAAGGTATTTAATTTAGTACATCTGAAATTGTACTGCATGCAGTCAGTGTTGTAGGACTTGGAGCTGTGGAATGGGTGTTTTTCTGTTGAAACCAGAATCAGTACATAATTACTTGAGGAGGTTTAAAAAAAAAGATGAAAACAATCATTAACAACCACCCTAACTTTCAGTTAGATTTGCAGAGTTCTCTTTATGTATTTTACGTATGAAAGGCAGAATACTTTCTGTCTTTTTTGGTGGTCTACTGAAGGCAAATACTTCCTTGAATTTTTTTAATCAATGTATGTAAATTTATTTTACATGAATTACTAAGTTTTAGTCTCAGTGTTTTCATTTCTCAGGTTTCACCTATAGATAAAAGAAGCTGCATCCATTATAAACAATGACAAAATACTTCTTGCATAATTGCCAAGCCTTTGAAGAATTAAATTCAGCTTGTACTTATTGTATATGAAAAGAGTAATAGGAAGCCAGGTACACAGTCCATACAGTCAGCCAACATGCGGCTTTTTTTCACAAATATATGGTTTGAGAAAACAAAGCTCAATTTCTTTTCAACATCTTATTATGGGGACTTTAAATGTATATGTACTTTCTTCTTACTGTTGTATTCTTCATAATTATTTCAAGAGAATGAATAACTTCAGCTCTCAAGACCATCTTGCATTTTCTCTGTAGCTTCCTTTTGAAGTTTCTTCTAAAGATTTTAATGTAAAATCTCTGGCTTTTGCTTATCATAGGCTAGAACACTGTCTAAAATGCAGTGTACTCCCTTGAGTATGTGGCCCAGTGAGGTGTTTGTGAAAGGAAGCTACCACCCTCTTTCCTGGCACTTAACTTCCAATTATCCCGACTTTGGTTGAGCCTTGACTTGAAGGTGGCTTTTTTAAGTGACCTAAAAATATTTTTCTCTGGTTGGTGATATTATTTCACTGGGCAGTAGATTAATGTTCTGTTTCAAATCTATTTTTTTTTTTTTTCATTTAGGAAGCGGCGTGGAGCTTTCAACAGCAAGCAACTTCTGTACTTGGAGAAATACCGCCCCAAGATGCGTCTGCGCTTTAAAGACTCCAATGGTCACCGAAATAATTGTTGTATTCAGTAAAGCTCAACAGCCTAGAGTACTTCCTTGGGAATAAAGGATGGAAACTAGAATTAAGCAGACTGCATGCCAAGGACATCAGTCTGGTCTTTTTTAGTAGTAAAGGAAGCTTCCTTAGGAGTATTTATTAGGCTAAAAGCTCAGTAGAAATGCAACTTCTATGTTTAGATAAATATCTGTCTATTTGGAGACCCAGTAAATGTTTTTGCTGTACCCTGTTTCTGAGCTGTCTCCTTGTTCATTAATTATCAGATCAAATATCCTTTAATCATGCCATTGAGTCTTACTGACCTAGTTTCAACTACTAAAAATTGGGGTACTAAAATAAATGAATCTGTAGAGAGATTAGGTGCCAAAATACCCAGCATATCAGCTACATGTTTTTCCTTAAAATGAACATAGTTCTGATGATGTGAGAACTACCAGCTTATCTGGACCTTACTATCTTTTTTTCTACAGTCATTTCAATATTGAAGAATATGGCCTCTAAAGTAGTCTTGCCTGCTCACTGTATGTTTTGTCTCCCACAATCGCACTAGAATTATCAGGATTTGCACAGTCTGTCTTTTTAATACTATGAATTACAGCAACTTTTTACCCCTGCATCTGTACTTTCTGTTACCTGAACCTCTCCATATTACAAGTCATTACTCTGGTTATTCATGTAGAAGATCTTTTAAATTGTACAGAAGCACACAAGTCTTTAATGTCTCCAGACAAAAAGCCTTACAGTAAAATTAATGTTGGCACTTCACGTGCAACTTAACAGAGGGCCTGAAAAGGTTGGGAGGGGCTATTTAATATTTCTAGTAAAATGTTGCCTTTGTCTCGTGCAGGAAGTATAGAATATGCCCTTTACTTTAGTAAATATTTTTTTAAAACGTAGAAATGCTTTGTTATTGTAGCTAAAAATTCTTAATCAGAAAATTTCTGAAAAATCTTGTAGTTTTCTTTTACTGTACCTATTGAGAGTTGTTTACCAACTATTGCTTTGTTGAAAGTGTGATCTTTTTCTTTTCTTTTTGTTTTTCCTCCTTGAGTTTCTGCTATGACTTGGGCAGACCTCTGTAATATTTTGTATGCCTTTAAAGCTGCGTAACTTAATATTTGGATACTTGATAATTTGTTTTATTATGTAATTGATAAAATGGTGATGTGTATTAATGTTAGTTCAACCATATATTTATACTGTCTTGGGAATGTGTGGTTATAGTTCTGTGGGAGAAATACTTTTGCCAGTGTTCACCAGCTTGTAAAATCTAGTGCGAGAGCTTAAAACATCTAAATAAATACTGAAATGCACTTACGAAGTTTGCTGAAATGCTCATCACTTTCACTTCTTTTTGTGTACTTTGTCAGCAATCTTGTGGTGCCTAAATTCAGAATCTAGTCAGGCATCTGTTTTCTTCTTTTTTTTTTTTTTAATCTGGGCCTGAATGTCCCCTTTGCTGTAATGTTTTGCTGTTTGTTTTACTCATAAATAAATGTGGACAAAAATTAATGGTAGAAAGTACAGTATTTTTTCATGTAGCTTACTTGTGACTTGCTGTCCCCAGTACTAAAACAGGACTTACTTAGTGTTCTTGAAGCTGTTTTTGCAGTAAAGCAGAAGAGGACATGCATCAGTAAAGCTTGGAGAACACTTGAATTGGTACCATTAGAATTCAGGTAAAAATAGTATGACAGAGTACTTCATTGTCAAGACTGAAGCTATGTACAGATAGGATGTCCCAAAAATTGTGTGAGCAAAGACGTGTTTTGTGAGTTTCCGGAGTGGTGACTGAACTTCCTGACAAGAACTGGAAGGTGTTCTTAGTAGCCAGCTGAGGTGATTGATGCTCATATCTGCTTAAACTTTGGTTAATACATCTTTTCTAAACAGTGAGATGGGATCATAGTATCCCATAGTGTCCCAGAAGTCAATGAGATTTCTGAAGGACTTCTTTTGGAGAAGTTACAGCCTCATTATAAAGAGCACTGTATGATTTAAAAATGCCTCAAATAATATAGCACAATCTTTAGTAAAATAAACTTTCGGTCATTCCTTTGGAAGCTGAACACGGTTTAAAAGGTGCTTTGTTTAATGGATACAGCTTCATTGGCTGAAGAAATGAGATTTTACGGAATGACATCCAAAGTCATCAATGTTTCTGTTGTTTTCTGTTGTCAAGATGGACTAGATGATAGGACCAAGGGCAAATACAAAATCTTCACAAATTCTGTAACTTCATTATGCTGGAATATAAATACTAGTTTAACACAGATTATCCAATTCAAGTTAAAAATCCTGATTTGGTCACCTATGAAATTAGGAGAAGTCTGTAAAACAACTACAAGTAAAATGCCTGGAATTTTTTTATTTAAAATTATTAATGCGGTTTCTGGACAGAAGTCAGATTTTGTTCTGCCTTTACAGAATTCTTCATGGGTAAAGGAGGGTTGTGTTTCATTTAAGAGCTCTTAACACGTTAGTGATGGAATCTTGGTTCATTGCACTTTAATCTTGAGACTGGGCTTGACTTCAGTTGTTTTCAGTAAACGAGGAAAATTTTGCATGAGTGTGTGTCTGCTGAAAGCAGAGTCAACTTCTAAATGTTGACTTGTAAACAGTGGTAGTACTTACAGGATTCCTTAGCATGTAGCAGAAATGTTAATGGGAAATGGGGTGAGAGTTTGCAAATTAGTGCAACAGAAAACTGATGAATTCCCTATATTCTGTCATGTGGTCCCTTAAAAATTCAGAGGAAAGGTAGTCAAACAAGGAAGGTACTTTGTTACTGATTATCCAAAATAAGTTATAAAATTGGATGTGATTTTCTTGAATCTGATTCTTGAAAGTGCTGAGCAGTCAGTTTCAACTAAACTCTTTTTGAACAGTCCTGAACCACTTCAGACTGTACTCAAAACTAATTAATATTTCTAATCTCCCTGTCTTCAGTTCTTGGTGTATAAAAATCCATTCCAGTCCTTACGTTAGTGGGGCCGTTCTGGAGATAAGCAGTAATTTCTGAAGTTATCTGACCCATCTGCAAATGTGTAATTGGTATTGAGGATGAATCCAAGATTAGACTTAAGATCTTTGGCAGTTAGAGTAGTAGTAAAACATTGCTCTTATGTGAGCATTGTTTATCCTTACAAATGAGATGGGGGAAAAATCTTCTGTAATTAAATAAATGTATTTGAGAGGGCCAGACTGAGGATTCAGAGATGACCTTACCTTAATTGTTTTTAAGCTGCTGAGTGCTTGACTGCAGCATTAATAGCACTGTTAAAGTATGGGCAACATGATTTAAATAATACTGAGACATAGTACCCAAAACAGCATCTTAGATTTGCTGGGATTTTGCTGTGTCATTAATAAGTATTTTCTGTCAGTATTGGGAAAGTTATCAAGCCAGAGATGTTGTTCTAAGAAGATAACTATTATCTTTCTGTAAGTATTTGTGTAGTCCCACTGTAAAAAAAAAAAAAAAAATCAGGTCTACTTCACAAGTTGAATTCGGCTCTTAAAACTTGGCTGAAATCTGAAATTTGGTGGGGTTTATTAATAGTTGAGACTTAACTGAGGAAATACAGATTTCTTAGTGAAAGGAATTTTGCATTTAAGCATATGTCTCAGATCTCCTATGCTGAGAGATACCTAAAATAGGTTAGGTGAAGAGCTCTCTAAAGAGGAGAGCGTGTTCTGTAAAGGGAACATGGATTGGCAAATTCAGTTTGCAGTATTGGTATCTACAGGTAGATTAAATAAATTTCACCTAACTTATTTAAGTGCAGTAGTTCAAAATGTCAGGTAAAGTATTTCGCTCCACATACCCTGCTCTTAATGTGTAATAACCATTAACAATTATAACCTGATTTTTTCTTATTGATATGAGTTCATGCTACATGTAACCACAGCAAACAGCATTGTTTTTGTCTTGATGGTTGCCTGCATGACTGCTGTTAATTTTGATACATACTGTCCTAATGCATTGATACTTATCTCAATAACAACACAAGTTCCTTATCAGTGGAAAGCCTCTTTGGGAGGTAATAGTGTTTAAACAGTAGTCTGACACGAAACAATTGGGACAGTGCCAGAAGATCAAGTTGCTTGCTTCAATTTCTGATTCAAATGAGAACTCTTAGAAGCGTAGCTGAAAAAAATCAGATACCAGGGTTTAGATACATAGGAATGCCCAAGACAGAAATACTCATACAGTAGAGGACATTCAGTCTCAATACATGTAACCTGTAACAAAACCTAAATGTGTGGAATGGGAGTTTTCTAGTGGGCTGGAGTCTTAATCTCACTTTATTGGTGGAGTAACAGCAGTAGCTGATTCTTATCCTTACAAATTTGCTTTATCATCAAGTTTCACTGATGCTGTTCTGAAGAAGGCAGAACTTGAATTACATTTGGACTTCAGAGGAGCGAGGGTTGCAGGTGATGAGCTCTTCCCCATTCATAGGAGCATAGTTACAGTAGGATCTGAACAGGACTGTGCAGCTCAGCATTGTCATGCACTTCCACAGTGTGAGTAGGAAGCTACAAATATCTTAGTTTGCCTTCTTCAATTCCCCAGTAAATCTGTGTGTCTTTAGGTAGGACATGCAAACCCTGAACTTGTACTTAAAACTTCAATACAACTCTGACAACTTTCAGTTCATCATAGTAAAAGCATATAAAGACAAGAGGAGCATAGCACATGTGCAAAATCATGGAGTTCCTTTTTACTGCAAGTACACTCATCCCTTTGCATTTGTTATACAAGGTTTTCCACACATCCCGTCTATCCCGGGGATGGGCTACCCTACTCTCCTCTCCCATGGTTTTATACAGCAGGATTCTTACCCTGCCTTCTAACTGGGAGTTCCTTGCAGGGTGCTATGGAGGATGGGTACCTGGCAGAAGCTGTGATGCTCTCAGGCCACCCTATGTGGAGTATTTCTGCACTATGTCTTTATTCAGACAGAATTTTGCTAATAGGCAGACACTTGATGGCTGTTTCCCATTTTAATCTAATCAGTGAGACAATTTTATAATATCCAATCACTTTGTGTTGTTAAGGAGGTTATCCTTCTGATAGAGAGCATGCAGACTTCCCCATATTTGTGTTAAATCACAACTTTTTTTATTTCTCCCATTCTCAGACTTCATTAAGTTGTCTGATCTTCAGTTAGCTCTTTGCTGCATAAGATTTTATTTCATACATTGAGAGTCTATACCTCTCAAGTTCTTGACTTTCTTATTTTGTTCCTGTTTTCCCTGTCCAGAAATTCTTGGTCATTTCACTTGTCTACTTCTCATCAAAACTCCCTTCTGGACTTCCTTAGTTACTACCTGGTTTTCTTCACTGGAAAAAAGTTAAGTACTGTTCAACAGCACTGGATGTTTACACTCCTGTCTCAATTGTCTTTCAGCACTACCAGAGTATTTATGCTACTTTGAAGTTGGGTCTCAGTAAGTTCTGTGACGTGGCAAGCCCTTTGCCTTGGAAGAGGTTCTGAGCCAAGTCCAGGAAGGGAATTTGAGAGAATTATCATAGATTAGTGGGTTGAAGCATTAGGATATTTTTGAAGGAAATCCCCTAATTGTGCCATTTA
This sequence comes from Trochalopteron elliotii, assembly GCA_024734555.1. Lineage (NCBI taxonomy): Eukaryota > Metazoa > Chordata > Aves > Passeriformes > Leiothrichidae > Trochalopteron > Trochalopteron elliotii. The sequence goes on from JANPWX010000076.1 coordinate 2,016,688, forward strand.
GAATATAGAGTAATTTAGATTGGACAAAACATTAGAAGGTGATCTAGTCCAACCCCATGCTCAAAGCAGGGATAATTTCACAATTAAATCAGGTTATTTAGGAGCCCATCTAGTGAAGTTTTTAATATGTTCAAGGATAGAGAAAACAGCTCCTTCCCAGTATCTGCCCCTCAGCTGAAAACTCTTCCCTTGGGAGCTATTCAGGATCTTCCCAGATGCAATTTCCTCGTTTCTCACATGTTTTCACTGTGACCTCCAAGACACTCTGTCTCTCTCTACATTCATTCATCTGCTAGGTAACTGAGACAGAGGACATTTCCCTCCTCAGTCCCATCACAAGGGTGAAGAAGCACAATACACTCTGTGCTCCAAGCTTCTAATCATCTCAGTGACCCTCCACCAGTGTTCATTCCAGCTTGTCAGTATTTTCACTGTACTGGGGAACTGAACACAGACTGCCATATGACTGACTTCACAGAAGATAAAAATTAAGGTAAATAGTACGGGAGTGAAATCTCAGGTATTCAGAGAATTTGTAACCAGCAGCAGTTCTGTAGACAGCTGTCCAAATTAGGTTGGGATGTAAGTCTCAAAGTCATATTTTGTGCTGGCTACCAAAGTTTGTTTCCCTCTAGCACTAAAAAACTTCATTCAAGCATCTTTTTTTCTCTTTTACACCAATCTCTTCATAGACCTGCAACTCTGTCTTATTTTCTGGGATAAAATATATTTTTTTAGTCTTGAATTGGTGTCATCTATCGGGTAATTCTTAATAACTAGTAGCTTCTACACCTTTCACCTCTCCACAAAAATCTACCCTTAGTCATAAAATCAATGCCTAAACATCGTTTGTCTTCAGAACCTTGCCTTTGTCCAGCCAGCTGTACGGTTAATTTTAAAAGCCTCAGTCCCTTTCACCTGTGGAACTCAATGTTTTTCTGCTGCTTTCTAGAGTAGGACACGTAACTTCTGTTTGATCCAACAACTGGCAGCTGTCAATGAGCCTTTTTCTGAGGCAAGAGAAAGATCATGTTATAAATTTGGTGAAAAGTGGATAAGGGAGCACATGCTACTGTTCCTGTACTAACTAAAGCAAGGAAAGGTGGCAAATTAAAGGAAAGAGAATGTAAAATCAGATATTCTTAATTAAAATATGTGGATTTCCATTATAGGACTAGAAAATTTTAGATTATTGGCTGTTACTGTTCTGCATTTGAAAAAGTAAATTCTTATTACACAAGAAACAGAAAAGATCTGAGGAACTAAGTTTTAAATTCTGCTAAAATTCACAATAACTTACAATAGACTTCAAACGAGCTAACTATGGAGCCTCCTGAACTAGTGATATTGGGAAATCCCAGGTATTGTGAGCAGAGTGTCTGCTGTTCATCCTGGGAAAAATCATGGCGAGTGTTGTATGAAAAGCAGTTACCTAATTATCAAGGGGTGCCACTGTAGTGAGTATTTCTGACTCTTTCAGACAATAGTCATCAGAAAAAAATGAGCTTGTTCAATACTGTAAATTCAGCAGATAAATGCAACTGGTGCTGTAGTACATACACTTCATTTCAGAAGTCTAACCTTGCATTGTATGACATTTTAAGTTACACAAATTACAAAATAAATGCAGCACTTGGGTTTTAAAATCATTTAAATCAAGTGTCTTGCAGACAAAAGCAAGATGTTCCTGTGTTTGCATAGTTAATGCCTACTGCTGTAACATATCTCAGCTTTTTGACAGCAGCAAATACTGTCCTACAGCAGGGGAGAAAACCTGTTTGTCCACCACCATACCCAATACATTCTTTATCCAGATAAGCATATGGAGCAATCTAGCTCCTTTCCGCATTCTGACAACCAAAGAACTAGTAATTAACACTCAAAAGCAGGCCATGTTTAAGACCAGTGTGATCATAATCTGACTGCATATAGCCTATTTTCAAAAATTTCATTTAGAACAAAAAACATGGAAATACTATAAGGAATATACTTCATGAACCTCTTGGGAAGAGTTGTGGCTAAATAGAGACTTGGAACTATAAGCAAAGAATCTGCCTTCTGCTGCCTTTTCTTGTGTTCAGGGCACTAGGAGACTGAAAATAAATAGATTGCTTTCCAATGGAAAAAACTTACGAGATCTGGACTACTACCAAGCAGCTCATATATAAAGGGATGACATGATAAAAATATTGCTAGGAAAGATAGCAGATGGTGCAGTTGTAATTATGCACACCTGGTGTGTGACTGTATACAAAGGCCTCTGCAATACCTATGAAATTCGCTACTGGGGTGCTCTTTTTTATGCTAAGCTGCAACACAGGTGCTACTGGTGGTCAGGTTCATTACATAAAGGGAGTTGCACAGTATGGCCACAGCAAAAGAAAAGTGCACATACTCTGTTAAACTGAGATGGGTCACTGGAGTTATGTGACTTTTGACAGTGTAAAGGAAAAACTGAATAGAGCAATGAACAATGATCAGATTACCATCAATGCTTTGCCTGCTGCTTGTGTCAAAAGAAATGAAATCAAATGGGCTGAATGCTGGAAAATTTTGTGCAATGCAAATTGTGTTAAACTGAATTTTGCTTTAGAATTTCTTTGTATAATATGAACAATATTTCAAAGGGTTAGCACCCTGTTGAAAGTTCCATGCCTAAAAAGCCTTTGAAGAAATTAGCGCAACCCGCCCAGCAGCTTAGTTTTGTGCCATCATAAGAATTCAGGTTTTTTTTAAAGATGCTTGCTTTGGAAAGGAGACTTTCTGAAACTGGGAAAATACAGGAAGAAAACTGGAGAAAATCAACTTGTGGTTGCATAAATGTAACTTTGGAAGGGCAGCAGAGAGAAAAAAATCTTGAATAGCTTAAAAACTGCTCCCCTTCAAAACTGTTTTGTTGCAAATACCTTGTGTAGTGCCTGTAAATATTGCTGTTACCTTGCCTTCAGTTTAATGCTTTCTTTCTTAGTGTGATGGTAGCAAGAGAAGCATTTAATGTATTTCAGCCTTCATGGCACCACAGAAAGCCCTAGAGAATAAGACTCAAAACAGAATTGAAAAAAAGGAAACTAAGGAGAAACAATCAATTTTTTTGTCCTTACATCATGTTTGTATTTCATTACAAAATAGTAGGAATATGCAAAGGCAGCATTAATATAGTAATACATAATTCCAAATCTGATTTTTAGAAATATTAAAAATCAATTTTTCTTTTGGAGGTGTTGAAACTCGGTATATGCACGGAGCACCTTGCACTGCACTTTGTTCCAGCCATCAGAACTGAAAGCAGCATAACGAATGCTGCATTCAGCTAATACTGTAACACAAATAGGAAGGACAGTCCTGCTCATTGATACCCTCATGCGAAGACCAAATTACTCCAGATTCAAATGTCCCGACAAACGCACACCGTGACAGCCCCATAGGTGTCGATTGGTGTGAATGTGCGCCACAGGTCCTGCAGTGCACATGCACAAACTGTTACCAGGAAAAGACAAGGCGAAAACGCGCCTGCACCAACAGGCAGCATGAGGCATGTCTGCCCAGGACCGACCGACTACGGACATTTTTCTGGTGTTTCCTTTTTTCTGGTTTTTCCCACACGGTCAAATATGTAGGAACCGAAGAGCTGGCCACATGAAGAGCTGCAGGAATCTGCCCGGGGCCGCCGGCGCACAGAACAGACTAACAAGCAGGTTGTGTAATGCAGGCTGCACCGAGGAGGGGGGTGGCAGCTGCTCTCCGAAGACAAAAGGCCACATCATTACACACGCACCAGTCACACGTGTGTCCTCAGCCAACGTCTTACGGGAAAAACCCGCGGAGCCTCCCGGCCGCCCTGCAGCCTTGGCCCAGCCAGGCCCGTCAGCCGCACGGCCGGGCACGCGGCTGCCACCGGGCGCCTCTCGGTGTTGCGGCCCCCAATCCAGCGAGAGCGCCCAGGACACCCCCTACTCAGCCAGGAGACCTGGTTCCGCTGAGGGGAACCTCTCCGGAGCCTCATCGGGCGGAGGCCACCTGCACAGCTCAGCCTCGGCCCTGCCCAGTATGACGGCAGAT